>CANNZV010003178.1:29464-99993 GCA_947561585.1 Caprella mutica | reverse complement strand
CCACCAGAATCTCTCATTGCCCACCATAATCTTTCATTATCCACCATAATCTTTCATTGCTCAACATAATCTTTCATTATCCACCCTAATCTTTCATCGCCTACCATAACCTTTCATTGCCCACCATAATCTTTCATTGCCCACCATAATCTTTCATTATCCACCATAATCTTTCATTGCTCAACATAATCTTTCATTATCCACCCTAATCTTTCATCGCCTACCATAACCTTTCATTGCCCACCATAATCTTTCATTACCCACCATAATCTTTCATTGCCTACCATAATCTTTCATTGCCTACCATAATCTCTCATTGCCTACCATTATCTCACATGGCCTACCGTAATCTTTCATTACCTACCGTAATCTTTCATTGCCCACCATAATCTTTCATTGCCCACCCTAATCTTTCATTGCCCACCCTAATCTTTCATTGTCCACCCTAATCTTTCATTGTCTACCATAATCTTTCATTGCCCACCATAAAAAGTGTATATTAAACAAAAAAATATAAAATAATATAATAAACCTACACTGCGTTCGGCTTGATTATGCATATTGATTTTTTCATGATAAAATTAAAATGTTCACAATGCATTGGGTGTCAACAGATATATCAAAACTAGAAGACGTATTTTTAAAATTCTAATGCTTTAAACACTAATTTCACAATTCATGAACATAAAATAACAATATATTGACATTTTTGATTTGGTATCCGTTCAGCTAGATTATGCAAGTGTTTAACTTAATCGAATTTTGAAGGTTCAAATGATAAACAAGGTTAATAATTTATCTTTATTTAATTAAAGATGCACTAATAATGCCAAAAACATTCAAATACAACATGAAAGTTGACTAAAACTGTTTTATTTTAGGTGATTAATAAGAAATATGGCTACCACCAGTTTTGATGATCTTCATGACCCGAGAATCAACTGATGATGTAAGTTTTTTAATTCAGCTGGAGTTACAGTGGCAACAGCATCTTGTATTGCTCTCCACAGTTCAGAAGTACTTGTAAATTGCCTCCCGTCTTGATAAACACGCCTCTTGATTATTGCCCAAAGGTTTTCGATGGGGTTCAGATCCGGGCTATTTGCTGGCCACACCATTATCTTTTCCTTCCCGAAGCTGTAACTGTTAAGCCAGTTGTCAGTGAACTTTGCTTTATGTGCTGGAGCATTATCGTGCTGAAAAATTAATTTTTTTCTTCTCAGCAGTGGCTGGTTCTCTAACCATGGAAGAAGGAACTTATCCAGAAGCTCGCAATACGCTTTTGCATTGATTTTTACTCCATCAGGAACCATGAATGGCTCAATAATTGCGCTGCCTTGAATGCCAGCCCAAAACATTACTCCACCACCTCCTTGTTGGCGACGCATCCTCAGCCTTGGTTGACGTTGATCGAGGACCCAACCACGCGCCCAGCCATCCGGTCCGTCCATGGTTGCACGACATTCATCAGTGAAGATAACATTGGAGAAGTTAAGCTTGTGATACCATTTTGCCCATTCAACTCGCTTTGCCTTGTGTTTCTTGCTGAGAAGTGGCCGTTTGATGGGGCTCTTCACCCTACCGATGGATTGGAGTGCCTTGCATCGCGTCGTTTTGCCCACTTTAGGGGCAGCTGCAGCATCGAAAATGGATTTTCTGGTCGCATTGGGATTCCTCGCCATCTCTCGCTTCAAATTACGGAAAATTTCAAGTGTACCTTTACCTTCACCAAGCAGGGAAGTGATTCTAACACGGGCCGCATTATTCAAGCCAGCTCTTTCACCCATGGTTGCAGAATACCGTCTGAAATTGACAGCTTGCTTAATCTAACTGAACGGTTGTCATAACAAAAAATTGAAATTGATGCCAGAGCTTGTTTATAAAATGAAAAAATAGCACTCTAGGTATCCAAATGATAAAGTTAAATCACCACATTTACATAGATCTGTAAAAACGAAATTTAATGTAAAAATTATTATTTTTAAATAGAAAATTTTGGCATGCATAATCAAACCGAACGCAGTGTATATAAAAAAATTATATTGGGATATACACAAATATTTTGTGTGAAAAATAATTGTGTGAAATAAATTTGTGTAAAAAATTGAGTAAAAAAATAGTGTAAAAAAATAGGGATAAAAATTTACATGAATGGCAATTTCATTGAATGGAAGATTATGATGGGGAATGGAAGATTAGGGTGCGCGATGAAAGATTAGGGTGGGCAATGAAAGATTATGGTGGGCAATGGAAGATTATGGTGGGCATTGGAAGATTATGGTGAGCGATGAAAGATTAGGGTGGTCAATGGAAGATTATGGTGGGCGAGGAAAGATTAGGATGGGCAATGAAAGATTATGGTGGGTAATGGAAGATTAGGGTGGGCGATGAAAGATTAGGGTGAGAAGTGAAAGATTATGGTGGGCAATGGAAGATTATGGTTGGCAATGAAAGATTATGGTGGGCAATGAAATATTATGGTGGGCAATGAAAGATTATGGTGGGCAATGAAAGATTCGGGTAGGCAATGAAAGATTATGGTGGGCAATGAAAGATTATGGTGGGCAATGAAAGATTATGGTGGACAATGAGAGATTCTGGTGGGCAATGAGAGATTATGGTGGGAAATGAAAGATTATGGTGGGCGATGAAAGATTGTGGTGGGTAATGAAAGATTATGGTGGGTAATGAAAGAATATGGTGGAGAATGAAAGATTATGGTGGAGAATGAAAGATTATAGTGGGCAATGAAAGATTAAGGTGGAAAATGAAAGATTATGATAGGCAATAAAAGATTATGGTGGGCAATGAAAAATTATGGTGGACAATGAAAGTTTATAGTGGGCAATGTGAGATTATGATTGGCCAATCGTAATCTCATAAATTATACAAATATTTATTATATTTTTAATGTTAAAATCGTGACATTTTTCTTGCAACCGACCAACCAACCAACAGACAAAGACACAAAATGTGAAGAATCGGAATGATAAAATATTCAATTTCACTTGGATCAAAAATTATTTCACTGGGATCAAATATTATTTCACTTGGATTAAATTCAATTTCAAAAGGATCAAATTCAATTTCATAAGGATCAATTTCACTTGGATCAAATTGAAATTCACTTGGATCAAATATTATTTCATTTGGATCAACTAGAACTGTAAATGATATAGATCTTCTTCAAAACCCTATCGTATATAATCTATTATATTCGACTGTATCATTTTGGTTCAATATACACAATTCCAAAGGAAACAATCTGATTGTTAAGCTGCAAAATCTATCAATTAGTAATAGTAAATTGGAATTAATTTAATTGCGATTCTTTTCAAAATATTTTTGAGAAATTTTCCAGGTATTGGCTCTAACTATGATATATTACAAAGAATGCAGTATTTCGGGAATTATTCAGATTTAATATTTCTGAAAAAATATGATATTAAAAAATAACTTTTTCTATATGATAATTAAACAACCAGAAATTCAATAGAGTTTAATTCTTAACAGTCAAAACACACAGGTTGTTTTGGTGGGTAGATTTTCTTGCTTTTCATTCAAGAATAGGAGCAATAGTTGTTCCAGTCCCGCAAATGTTCGCAAAAACAACAGGATCTAGATCAATGACAGCCGTACCATCAGTACATTTCGAGTCTGCACTTATCTTGGAAATGTAGTAGGTGCTTTGTACGATCCAGTTGATGTCACAGCCACATGTAAGAGGATTGCCTGAAAAAAAGGGTCAATGATATCAAGTTTTTAGGTTGAAAAAATGATATCAATTTTTAAATATTAATATTCTCACCTTTCAAATCTAGAAGAGATAGGTATTTCATAATGCCACCCCATTTGAACTCTTCGATGACTGTCAGTTGGTTGTTACCGAGAAGCATTTCAATATTATTCAGTTCTGTCATGAAAAAATATGTATTAGTTACCTTTTTTGTTATGTAAATCTTCAATACAAAACATTCCACGTTAAAGTAAAATTACTAGTTTAAATAAGTTTGAAATCTCTGACAATTGATAATAATTCATATATGATAAGTATAAATTCTTTTTGTCATCTTCCACCAAGAATACTATTATCAATATTATTACTTGGTTCACTGAGGATGAGGAAGGCATCAAAAGCAACATCAGAAATTAGGTTATTCTCCAGAGTGATCAGTCTGCTCGTTTTGGTGAGAGGGATGGATTCTATCCCCAAATCAGTCAATTGATTGTTGCTGAGGTACAAGTAGGAAAGACCTGCCGTTCTATTATCAGTTGCTGAAAGTAAAGATAAAATAGACATAGTGATTAGAAAAATGATATTCGATTATGAACTTCATATTAATATAACGTTATCTTTCTAAAATTAATACTCAATAACACTAGGTATCTGGTGAAGTGCGGGAGTTAAAGAAATCCACCATATCAGTACTAGTAACGCAATAGAGCTGAAGGTATGTGTGGTAAATTTCTTGATAAATATTAGTTATTTCACAGATCAAGTAACGCGTCCATCGTTGGGCAATTCAGAATGTAAAGTTTATGACTTGATTCAACTGCAGAGTGCCCACCCGTGGTCACTGCTCAATGTCATTCGCAGGGTGACCGAAAAGAAGCCCACAGGAAAAATGCTCTCAAGAAAAATGGCACAGGAAAAATGCTCACAGGTAAAAATGTCCACAAGGAAAAAAGCCCACAACTACATGATTTTTAAAATACAGAAGAACAAAAGGTGTTTTGAACAAGGTGTTCAAAAACACCTTATGTGTAAAATCACATAAGGCGTTTTTACAAAGGCACGAATATTCAATTAGTTTTCTAAGTCTGGCACCTTTTGTCTCATTTTGAAAGCCTTCATCTCTAAGATTAATTATTGTTTACTTGGTGAAATTTAATTTTAGAGTATACAAATTTGAAAATCATTCGTGATTTTCATTTTACCATTTTAATTATGTTTTGCCCCAAAGGGGCTCTATCCTGAAGCTCTCTGAGGGGAATGGAAGAAAAGAGAGGGAGGGGTAGCGTCCCTTAAGGGTTTCGAACTGTTGTAATTTGGACTATGTTTTTTTCATATTTACCATATTTATATTTTCTCAACGCTACTTACGGTTTTAGAGGATAGTGCTAGGATTATGCTCTTCAACTACGAGATCTTAGATTTTTTTGTTAGGTAGGCTCGTAATCGTCACGTCCGCGATTAAGTCGAAATGGCTGAAAGCTGACGTTAAACCCTATACTAGAATAAGCTAAAAACAACTTTGTTTTAGGATATTTGCCGTTAACTTATGCCCTTATTCAAAACACCTTATTGTTTTTCTGTATTATATATTATGTATTCGTGGTTTTTTTTCCTGTGGGCTTTTATACCAGTGGGCATTTTTCCTGAGGGCTTCTTTCCGGGAACCTATTCGCAGATACACTTACAGTTTACAAATATATGTAAATAATTCATCGGGGATAATAATTAACAAATTATCATGAAATAATATTATGTCGATAGTTAAATTCATTTCTTTTATCTTCCCAAAGATGTGTCATTCAAACAACCACAATAATTTTTAAGGTATACGACGATAATTTGATAATTCCATTGAATTTTCTCTTTCGTTGATGACCTGAATGGTTCTAGGTCAGAATATCGCCTTATTAGAAAACTCTGAAACTTGCTATGATATTATTTCACAGAATGAAGGAAACATAAAAGTTTAAAAGCTCTGCTCGGAAAGTGAACACGATCTGTCCTGCCTGTGATGGGCAGCCTTACTATGGTATCAAGTTTTTCAATTTGGAACACATGATTAATCAACAACTTCAAGTTATTCGTTAAAGAATGCATTGTATTCATTTTGATATATAAATGGGTTAAACAAATAAGAAATAATAATCTGTGGCTTAAGAAATTGATCTTTCATAAAGAAGCAATCTGCAATATAATTGTATTGTATTATTCAAAACATGCATGTTAATGTTCTCAATTTCAATGCAAATTATTAAAGGCAGTGCCGTATTTATGAAATTTTCCAATTTGACAATTAATTATCAAGATTAGTTTTATTCACTTGTATTCTCAATGTGTATGAAAAAAATGTTTTTCAAAAACAAATTTTTTTTCGCGTTTATTCGATGTTTTTTGGATTTACTCATTTTTTTATAATGACTAACCAGCGGTAGTGACCCACCAGAGGGTCACTCCGCAAGAAACTTGTTAATCAATTGGTTGGATCTAATCTTGTCTTAATTCGGAAATCGAAATAAAGATGAAACTAATGAAATATGTTAAATTTGTCACATCTACTTACCATCATAAAAAGCTCTTCTTCCGATGTTTGTGATTTCGTTGTAATCTAGTCGAATACGGACTGTCTCAAAGTAAACAGGGAAGAGGTTCACCACCAATCTTTTGATATGATTGAAGTTCAACTCCAGGTCGTACAGGTAGGTTGGGGCAGCAAAAGTTCCTAAAACAAATAAATTGATAATTCATTGGAAAACTTCTGAGAAATTCCACACATTGTAATGCTGGGAGAGAGATTTACCATATCAATCAAATGTTCAGAGTTTGTTTAAATAACAGGATAATATAGGTTAAGTTGAATTTAATTGCCATATCGTTTGATAATTATAGAATCGTTACAAGTTTGAAATGAAAACAATGAAATGAACCAAAATCAACAGTATAAATAATTTAGCCAGTAACTTGTGGTGTACTTACCGAGCGGTAAGGAACTGATGTTACTCATAGTAATACGAAGATCTCTCAAAGATGAGGAGGTGAATCTATGCACTTCATTGATTTGATTACCCTCCAAAAAGAGTCGATGAAGGTTAGGCAAAGTGTTCATGTAGTCGAATGGGAAGGTTTTGTAAGTAAGAGGACTATTTTGCATATAAAAGTCTTCTAAAGTATTGTTACTGGATGACAAGAAGCTTTCAGCAACACCAAAGATATTGAAAGGGCCAGGGTAGAATATCATCCTCTCGAAAGAGACGCCATTGGTATCAACATCCAAACGCTGAATGTACTGGTTCGACAACATTCTGAATTCATAAAATTCCTTAACCGGGAATTCTTGCTGGAAGAGGTTGTATATTTCAACCTCGGATGTCACATTCGTACAATCAATGTACAATCTTTCATTTGTATATTCGCACTCGCAAGGAGCGATTAGTGAAGCGTCGGGGCAAGGGAAAGCTCTGGGAGAAATTATCATTTCATCTTCAGACTTCAACCACTGACCATCATCAGCTATGCTATTTTGGAGCATTGCAAATGCAACCAAACATACCAGTAGTAACTTAGCCATTTTATTTGTTTTCTAATCCTTATAGGACCGAAAACTAAAAGTCACAAGCAGCTTGGTGATGAAAGATAGCAACATACCAATCATTTTATAAGTTACAGACCTAATCTCTTGAGTCAATATGGCTGCTTCTCACGATTATGCAGTAATGAAGAACAACAATGATAACAACGTTCCCTTTGGAAATAATTAGTGACTCAAGAAAATTAATTTGTTTCGTTCAAGTCTTATCTATTGGTAACCAAGGCATATGATAGAATGTGTTTAGCTATATACTTAAGAATATTGGGAAGCTCTCATAGTAATAACTATATTGCATTTGATATAGAATAATGCTTAAAGAAGTGTAAGCAAATTTTGAAATAGCTACTATTGTGACAATTGTTGTAATTTTACATAGAACAATTAATTTTTAATATCCATTCAATACCTGTGCCAATAATAATTTGTATCCAATGTATACTTCTTGAAAGAAAATAATGAAATTCGTTTTCTTGTATCACATTAATAGTAGAATATTAATTTTCAACTTAGTTTAAATTATTTACAATCTCGTCAGACAGAGAGATAAAAATTTATATTTTTACGACATATATTACATACTGATTATTACTTCTTTATTGTATACATGTCTAATGGCTTGACAGGGTATGACATACAACTGAAAATATAAGCGTTATACATATGTCACGCGCGTTTTAGTGAACTGCCATATCAACCGATTTCGCTGCGCAGCCATCGATCGATAGCGCAACCATCGATCGATTTCTGCGCGTTCGAATGATATGATTTTTTTTATCAATTAAATTTATAAATTAGATGCATAAACTAACAAAATCCATATCATTCAAACGCGCAACAATCGACTGATGGTTGCCTTATTGAATATATTTAAAAAAAAGTACTTTTCCATTAAAAACAAAACAATTGATAAACTAAGAATATCAATATCATTCGAACGCGCAGAAATCGATCGATGATTGCGCTATCGATTGATATCCGCGATAAAATGTGCCCAATTGGATATAAAAACTAAAAAAATTATATCATTAGAACGTGCAGCAATCGATCGATGGCCGTACAGTGTACAAGCTATTGATCAATAGATTGCGCAGTGAAATCGGACGATATGACAGATCACTCAAACGCACGTGATATATATTCGAACCTGTATCTTTGAAATAACTTACTCATCGCCCGACCGACTGCGCTAATGAGGCTAAATTATGAGGTAAAATTGCACAGTTCAATTATAGTGAAATTTATAGTATTGGGTGATTTTATAGCGAATGTAAAAATAATAGTTTTCATCAAGATGACGGTACTTCTATATATTTTTCATTGTTCTACGACAATTACTCGTAACAGGACAGTTCCCCACGCGGACAACTTTAACGCTAGAGTAACTCGTCGTCAGGAAAACTCACCGCGCGATTTATGTTTTACTGACGTATCGGCGTTAGATGTAAAAATATATTAAAAGTCTAAAGATTACTTCTATACGCTCTAAATTCTAGAGTGATGACTGACTTAGAATAGTAGTTAACAAAGTTCGTGTCATATTTTCAGGCCGCAAATACATTAGTTACTATTGTAATTTTTCCGTTAAAGTAACAGGTTTTCACTTTATATTTATGCAGTGCTTGAATTCATTTTCGAATTAATGTAATTTTCTGCATAGACTGATACATTATATAGATAAAATTCATTTATAAAAATTGGTTACATTCTTCATGTTAATAATCTATCTTAATAGCTGACATGTGTTTATTGAATTAGTCACATTACGTGAATTGGTTGAAATAAGTGGCTTTGTCGCACTAAGTCGTGTTTATTGGCTTGGTTGCACTAACTTATTTGCTCTCACTAAGCATCGTGGGATGGTAAGAGAGCAAATCTACAACATTCAGTGGCCTCCAATTTCACTTTAAACTTCGTCTAATGGTCTCTACTTTATTTTACCAGTCTTGGCCCCTGCCATAGTCTGGGTACCTCTCCCAAGAGTCTAACATTAGTAACCTAGCCGCTGGTATGGACGTGTTAGTCCTAATGGAAAAATAATTATAACTTTAATTTTAAACCGATTTGGAAGCTATTTTTTCATGACTTTTACTTTTTCACATAATTACATATGATTAGACAGAAACGAAGGTATAAATAGTAAGATACCCATATTATACGCATACATTCAAATATATTAGGATTATATAACAACGAGTGTGCATAAGTCCTCAGAGGCGTATGTAGTGGTAAGCCCCTGATTACAATAACACCAAAGAAATATTTGATTTTTATCTTCGTTTGTTAAATATATTTTAATTAGAAAATTATACTTTAGCGTTTACTAATGGATGTGTAAATATGAAAAGAAGGTTATTATGAAGAAAAACTATCAAAGATCAACTAATTAAGATTTTATAGAAGTTTTAGGGAGCTCTGGAGCCTCTGCACCAGCAGCTACGTTAATTAGTGACAAACTTTTGAAAGCTAGATTACTAGGGCTAAACTTTGAAGAAGAGGGGAAATTTTGATCAACTTAATTCTTGTTTCTGATATTATCACTTTAATCAAAAGTTAGATGGTTTTATGCCTATATGTAGGTTGGAGTTAACATATTTTTGACTTTAGATAATAACAATCCCACCGGAGTGTCAAATATTTACCTATTATATTTGCTAATGCACATTAAAATTTATTTGAATAGTTTATAGTATTTTTCTATTAAAAATTTTGATCATAATCATAAAACTTTCAGTGAGAATATATCTTAAATAACCTGAACTTTTCAGGTGATTTCAGAAATGTTTTAGATCATGCTATAAATATTTTCTATGTGGAAAATTTAGTATGTACACAGAGAAAAAAGTTTACTCATATTTAATGGGTCAACAATTTATGCTTTGAATCAATTTATTACGTGAGTTGGTTTGACTTTATTCATGTTTTCATGTGTGTCAAAACAACTATGACGTGTGTGTCACCAAACATAGTTAATTCAAATCATTTTATGGATTGAATCAACTTACTGTGAAAGTTGGAGTTACATTTTGGGAGTTTGAACATATGTTAAAACAACTATGACATAGTGTGTTGAAGTAACTCACAAAGATTGTCAATTCAATGTATCTGGTGTATGAATTAACTTACTATGAGAGTTGACGCTACTTTTTTAAGTTTAGGTGCGAGTTAAATCAACTTTGACATAGTGTGTTATAGTAACCCACAACAACTGTCAATCCAGTGTATTCTGCATTGTTTAAATTAACTTACTATGAGAGTTGGCGCTACTTTTTTGTAAGTTTAGGTAAGAGTTAAAAACAACTATGACACAGTGTGATAAAGTAACCCACAAAGACTGTTAATCTTATTTATCTGGTGTATAAATTAACTTACTATGAGAGTTAGTGCTACTTTTTTTTAAGTTTAGGTGTGAGTTCAATCAAATGAGTAAGTGGCAACTTATGCTTTCCTCAAAGCTAATTTATTCGCATAACACTTTTCAGTTCAAATCTTGTTTCAAGTGTGTTACGTATTGAATGTGAACGCTCCTCAATACCATTTTAGTTCAAATGCAAACAATAGCGTTATATGCATTTAATAGTATTATCGCTGCCGATCGATTATTAATTATTAATTAATTCCATTGATAAATTGATAAATGTCTGCCTAAATATTCTAAAATATTGGTGATTGATAGTTTGGTGGCTTTATATAGGTAGTTATTTGAAGAGCTGATTATCAGTATATAACTTTTATAATAATAAATTTTGATTACTGCCTTCCAGTTTGTAAACTGATATCCAAACTAATTTTCCTAGATTATTATATGTTAACTTATTTAAACATCATACCTACCTAGCTGTTTTTTTTCAGTGTCAATACCTTCTACATAGGCTAGGCAGTTACTGCGCTGTCCTCAGAATAGGGTATGAAATATAGTATATAGCTACCTAATAGCTAATTAAAATAAAAGTTAATTTAATATAGTTTTTCTTACGCGACCGAAAATGTGGAGCCGTCCGATATTTCGGAACTTATCCTAGTATCTTAAGTAAAGTGGTCTGATAATCTATATAATATAAAACTAGTTGGTGTACCTATAGGTAGGGTTACACAGCCAAATTCGGTTCTTTAATTTCTAATTGTGACCCTATTAAGAGAGTCTCAAAATCATTCAGAAATTAGTTTAGCTATATAATGAATTGTTGAACATCATAATTTAAGCTCAATTTATGATAGGTTCTATTCATTTCACGAGTGCCTTGAAGCCATGATGGTTATTAATGTTTCTGAGATAAGAGACCGCAGTTAGTTAAAGTGCCGCAATTTACCTACTTGACCCTAGTTTTCTATGACTGGGAGAACTCCAACCAGGGAGGTAGTCGGAGGAGAACACCGTCCAGGGATTTAGCAGGGAGAACTCCAACCAGAGGTGAGCCTTTTGATATATTATACTTTCTTGGTATTTAATTAAAGTCTACATTATGAGTGTATAATGAACAAAATTATGAGGATTAGCTAGAAAAATCCATTGCATTTATTAGAGCTAAATTCATACTGCATCTGAAGATTTATAATTAGTTTAACATTTTATATAAATAATTTTCCTATATGAAAGAATTCTCAGTTAATAATTCTTTTCATTTCTTTATTAATATATGGTTTTCTATATTTTCTGAATCTACTTTCAGATCTTGATGAAGAATTGATGAAGTAGATCAACGTCATCAACTATCTGAGTCCTCTTCAATTCCTTTGAATGGTTCAGGAACAATTATGCTAGGTCAAAGTAAGTATTTGAAAATATTAGATGATTTTTAAATATGTATTTTCAATATGATTAACTCTTACTTTTTCATATGCTTTTAGGGATTCCAGACATGAAAATAATATCGAAGCTGTCGCTATCTCATCACAAAAAAAAAAGAGTAGGTGATGTTATTGATAATGTATATGAACGATACTGTGAATTTCTATTCAATATATATTAATATACGAATCTCTTATTTCAGGAATTGGCAACCTACAGTCGTGAAAGAAAGTGGCGAGAATTCAAATTGTACTTCTAAATAATAAATCTAAAACTTAAATGTTTATATTTCGTTTTCAATTTGACCTTGGTAATTCTATTAGCATATTTCAATATCAGTGCCTATGAGTAAGATGAATTGCACTAAAATATGGTTTAGAAGATAAAGGCTTTATCATTAATTTATTATTCATTAAGTTATAGTACAATTGCAGCATATCAAAGATTTATCAACTTTTGTAATCTAGCCTGGTTAATTAATTCATCTAGCCTACCTATTTATCACTACGTAAAGTTATTTATGTCATCTAACTAGTTATTTATAAACTGACCTGATGAGATTACTTATTCAATCTAATCTATTAATTTACAACTGATAACCATATATCAATTCATAGGATCGAAAACATTTCAAAAAGCAAGGATAGGTCTAGGTGATCAATTATTTTTTAAAATTAAAATAGTATGCATATCACAGAAGCAAAAGTAGAAAATAAATGTGAACGTGTTAGATTTGGTCCTAGAAAATAAATAGTCTAATCTAACCGGGACCTAACTCGAGATTATAATTTAATAAAGTAAATATAGTGACTGAAAAAGTCTTGTAAAAAGTCTGGCTACTGCTAACCAGACCGATATTTCAACCTACACTATAATAGTTGATATACATTTACTTAGTTTACAAGTAGTTGATATAACCAACACGAGAAGATGATATAACCTACACGAGTAGTTGATATAACCAACACGAGTAGTTGATATAACCTAACCGAGAAGTTGATATAACCTACACGAGTAGTTGATATCACCTATACGAGTAGTTAATGTAACCTACACGAGTAGTTTGTATAACCTACACGAGTAGTTGGTATAACCTACACGAGTAGTTGGTCTAACCTACACGAGTAGTTGGTATAACCTACACGAGTAGTTGGTATAACCTACACGAGTAGTTGATATAACCAACACGAGTAGTTGATATAACCTAACCGAGTAGTTGATATAACCTACATGAGTAGTTGATATAACCTACACAAGCAGTGGGTATAACCATCACGAGCAGTTGGTATAACCTACACAAGCAGTTGGTATAACCTACACGAGTAGTTGGTATAACACATAGGAGTGATTGGAGAAACATACAAAAGTAGTTGATGTAACCTTGTTCTGTAGTTGTTTTAACCATTACATATAATTGGTTCAACCATCACGAGCAGTTTTGACTATCACAGGTAGTTATTGTGACCATCGGGAATTAAAAATAATCAAATCACATATGTGTTGTTTTAACCAACGTCAATTTAACTCATATTAAATAGTACCTGCAACTCAGCACGTAGGTAGGTGCACAGATAAACCATAAAATTTAGTCAAAACAAATCAAATATGATTTGATTCAACTAATCCTTTCTCTGTGTGTACTGATACTATTCCACAATAATAGCTAGAACTATTGATTCTACTTGATATTTCCCACTCTTCCATGACAAAAGTCTGCAGTTGGTTCTGGTTTGAATGGCGACTTACACTGATATGTCTCTTCAAAATTTTCTGTCAGATGAAAGAAATGGTTTGGTCAAGGATTATCCAGATAGATTAAGATAGATTAAATATAATAATTTTATATTTACTTATAAATTCTTAGTTGAAAATAGAAAATGAAAATTTAACTGAACCAATATTATCTGAATATTAGTAATTCTCAATTGCTTCAAGTTTATTCTTATTAAAGATATAAATTTCGCAGTTGAGTGGAGTTGAATTTAGGAATTGTTCCATCTAAAAAAATCGATGTAATTTCGGAGTTTTGTTAAGGATACTAGGAAAATTCGGTCTCGGAAATTTCGGTCTCAGAAAACTTGGTCTCGGAAAATTTGGTTTCAGTTTATAATGTGTTATTAAAGAACAATAATAGAAAAAGTTGAAATTATGGATACTAAAATGCGTGGTGTATTTATTAAAAGCGGATAACATCATTAACCGTTGTAAAATGATACTAACATAAGTGATTTTAATATGTTTTGACATTTATTTAACATGAGATTTGAGCCGAAAATTAGGTCTTTGAACTTTCGATCTCAGGTATAAATATAATTTACAAGTTAGGTGTATCGGGGGGCGTGCCATCCTGCGAACCCCCTACCAGATTATTAAACAATCATGAGATGTGCATTACAACAAACTACATAACGGCCATTTATGATGAGAGGCCATTAATAGTTCCAAGACAGAATTTACTGAGACCGAAATCTCCGAGCCTACCTTGTTTAAGACTTCAACCTGGCCGCCTGGTTAGCTTCAATCTTACATTTGAAATTTTTCAAACCTCTATATGCAAAGAGGCTTGAAAATGTATGTAGCCTATATCATCGGGTACATTTTGAAGATCTTTCCTCTGTAGTGATTTTCCATTTGTATCAAAATCAAGTTTTAGAAAAACAACATTATTTCTTATTGTTAAAATCAAAAGTTCATTGTCTGGGATATCTTTCTAAAATACAATATCCAATTCACCTTCGGTTGTATGATGTGTGCAATTATATTATAGATATTCGTATATAGAGATAATCACAAAGACAGTTTTTAAGGATCGATCGCCCCACATGAGAAATTGAAAATTTCTTCCTCTTTCCTCAAGTTCAATTGTTAAGATTCGATGAGAGACCTACTTAGTGGGGGATTTAATAATAGAATAATGATTAATAGCTATATTTACATCCTCAGTCGCTACGTGATCAGTTTATAAATAGTAAAGATCTATAACGCTACCAGACAGACCGGTTTTGTAATATCTTCTATCTGATGCGTCAGCTGCCATTTCCCATGCAATCTGTTACCCAAAGAACAAATTATGGTGGACCAACGATAATAATTGAGAGAGAATCTCATTGAATCTTCTTCGGGCTAAAAATTTGTTGTATTGCCATACAACTAGTTATGTAGTAAACCAAAAATATCCTATATTTAGGAAATTATAAAAAGTCTTGAAGAATTATTTTTCGTTTTTTATACTTTTCATCAATAAAAATTCTCATATCAGTATCCTAATATCTAACTTTATATTTCAATTAATTTTAAATTTCATTATTTATTTTTATTCATCAAAAATACTAGCATATAGATAAGTTTAACTTCACTTATTAAGAGTTATGTTTATGATAAGCAGTTTATGATAACCACTTTGATTTTTCGTCGAATTATTTATCGTGTCAGATAGAGGATTTTTTTTTTCGATTATGATTAAAGCTAACGATAGGTGCATCATTTATCTGATCGTGACAGTACGATGTATTCTCACACTGTGATGGGTTTACAATGTTTTATGGGGATCGTCTACTTTACAATTTTTTTTATTATGCTTCGTTTAACTTTGAAATTTGATACACATATAAAACATCAGGTAGAGACTTTTTCGTTTCTTGGAAAAAATCATAGTTTCTTCATTGAAAATGTGATATTGAAGAAAACGTGATTTTAGGGGGGTTGCAAGAAATGTATCTCCTCCATCAATTTTTGACTCACATTGATGATATTTGTATCATTGGATGTGCAAAGACTTGAGCAATAAAACACAGTTAATTTCGCTTAAAAATTCCATATCTGGAATTAAAAAAAATTATCTAAGAAAAAAAATACTACTTTTGGGGAGTTGTTAAAATAGGATCCCCACTTTCCGAAGATGAAATACTATTCTGGGTTCTTTCTCAATTAATGATATGTGGTGTAGTTTTAGTTCTGTGACATCTTTTTTATAATATCCTCTATTGAACATCAATTTAGATACAGAATATAAGTCTATGCGCAGATAACACAGTAAACTCTAAAGCTGTAATATAGCTATACTAGGAAGTCTAATGCTAAGGCTAATATTTATTAACACTACCGTAGCGTGGATCGCCCGAATGAAGAGTGAAGCCCGATTATCAGGAGACTTCAGTATATAGAATAGTTTTATGCAAGGTAGTTCCCACATTTGAAAGTGAAAATTGACATCTTGAAAAGGTAGTTTAGGCAATTTTTTTATGGGTAATATTTTATATTTTCTGCATGAAATTATCTTTTATTCTGATTTATTTAATATCGACGCAAAGCAACAGTAAATATCTTGAATTTCTATAAGTTTGTAACTTACTTGGATGTAAATAAATAAATAGTAAAATAAAGAGCAATGTTAAGATGCAATAACCTCTATTTGATATTTAGAATTGACATAAAATTCTTTGTAAAATTGTTTCCAATTGACTTTGATTTCCACAGATCTACTTTTATGTCTGTCAGTTTAACAAATTTCCTTACCAGAAAGAAATATCCGATTCATTTCAATGCTCCGTATTACCCTTAATTAATTCATGATTGAATTAGCCGCTTGTTTATTTAAAGTAGAGCTAAGACTAAGAATGTAGTGGGCACTAAATTCAGTTGTTTTATACCAGTTCCACTTAATTTAACGATATTCATATATTCGTAAATTCAAGGATTAGATTATGTAGCCAATCTTTTGCCTGAAATAGGTGGTTTCGCTAATATTTTGCGCTTGACCCACCAAAATTATTTTTAAATATATAGTTCAATAGAAACAAAAAATATAGGTTGTCTGGAACAATAAGACAAGGACATACAGGAACAAGAGAACACATAGGATTAATAGGAAAATTAAGATAGATTTATTTCGAAGATAATAAGATGAAGGGGACCAATTTAGAATTTCCAAGTTAATTTATTATTTTGTAAATGTTAGTTGATATATTTCTTTCCATTAAATAACATTAAAATGAGTTTATTACATAATATTAAAGAACTAAGGTCTACGATCATTATTCCGCAAACCGCATACAATTCGGTTCAGTATATATTTTATTATTTGCTTTTAAAGTTTTTTAATACTCTGTGAGCAACAATTGAGCGAATCTCCAATTTGACGCCAAGAAAGAAGATTGTACACTCTTTGTTTTGATTTCAGATTTAAATTTTTAAACAAAAAATGCGTTTTTGGCCTTCTTTCAAGATATAAATTGTTTCTAAAAGTATATAAACGTTTCTATAACAAGTTTATCCAAATTTAAACCTGTAAACTAATAATAAATAGATTTATTAAACCAAATACCTAGTTGACAATCAAAACAAATGGTGTACATTCTTTTTCTTAAGACTGAAAATTAGAAAGTGGGACGTAAAGTAGGTTTTGTAGAGTTTTGATTATAAAAATCTTTGAAAGCATATAGAATTAAAAGTATGCTATCAAATTTTATGAGGTTTGCAGGAAAATGTTGAGAAGCATTAACCTCGTTGAATTTAGCAATAAAAAAATTTGTTTGGAGGGGATCTTTAACATTTACTCTTCATTCTCATCACCCTTTATCTACTTTGAAGCAAGTTAAGCTCGAATCTTGAAATGGTTCTCTTCGGCAAGTTCCCGGTTCGAAATTCTGGCACATTACATTAAAAGCTATTCCACAAATGTTAGAATAGAGTTTGTGTGAACGCAACACCATACAATCTGCGCCTGGTATTGGATGCGGTTGAGTTGGAGCCCAGTGGTGAGATAAATTCGAAGTACAGTCTGAAAATAAAGCGGAAATGTAATGTCTTATAAGAGTTTTTTATTTTTTTAAATTATGGCATCTCACGCACGAAAATTTAAGCATATTTACATGAAAAATTACTAGCTTTAACATATTTTCTTTGTAAAATTACTTCCCATTGGCTTTGAATTCAAGAGATCTACTTCTTTTTGTTTGTCATTTTAGCTTATTTCTTTACCAGAAAGAAATATCTGATTCATTGCAATACGGTTTTACTGCTAAGAAAACTTTAACCTCTGTTTAAATTGTTTACTGATTAACATATATATTCTAATGAAATTGGAGAATGAATATCAGTTAAGGCTCGTTGACACGAGGCTAGTTTACTCACTGCAAGTGAGAGTGATAATGAGACGTTGTCTTTTCAACTAGCCAACATGATGAAACGGGGCACGTTTACTTGTAGCTTTTAAACTCGCCAGCTAATAGGGAGTCTCGTGTCAACGAGTTTTAAAAAACATTAATTTCTTGCTTTGAAAAATGGAACTGAAATAATTAGTTACAAGTACGGTTAATTGTGTGTTTCATTTGACATAAATTCACCCATTAGTTAAATCTCTCATAAGGTGAAGTATTATGTAGAAACTTAGTTTTAAATTCTTCAATCTGTGATCCGGAAATATATGTTATTTCTATTTTTGTGATATTTTCTCTATGTGCGTAAGTAACAGTTGATAAATTATTTTTCTTTAATTATTGGTAGTAAATGTGAATAAATTGTTTTTCCAAAGAGAACTATTGATTAATGGTTCAGTTAGATTAGTGAATAGAAGCATTTACTTTTATGGTACAAATTTCCAGAATTATGATTAACAATAATTATAATGAACATTAGGTTTGATGTTTAATATTGAACACACCTATGTTTTTATTAGTTCATACATATGTTTGCATAATGTATCATATTTTATACATTTTTTTGATCTCAATGATTATTGCTACTACTCATTATTTATTCTTTTGGTGCAGTGGACTAAAGAAACTAAATTAAGTGTACGTGGTACCGGCATCGTCCAGGGGTAATATTGCGAACAGTTGCTACCCACTCTGAACTTTGTCATCTTGAATCTGTCTGGTACCTTGAATCTGTGTAATACCGTGAATCTGTGTATTGCCATAATTAATTGGAATAAAAATAGAATGAAGAGCTTATGTAGAAAGTAGGTATCCAACAACCGATAGTTGGTCAAGGTTTTTTTTTCTTGACGATCTCTTTCTATTCGATAGCTCGAATCCTGAATATACCTTCAACTATGTGATTTTAAGTATACCCTCTTGGAAATATGGAAATTGCGGCTAATTTTTTTAGGGCCAGCTGTTTTTATGAGATACTCTACAAATGAATTGAAACTGAAATAACATCTTCTATAGCAATACGTCTCACCTTCACAGTAGCTGTCGAATTTCCACACAATATTAGAGAGATCGTCAGCAGGACGTTTGAGACCAAAGTAATAATTAATCGGAGGAGATATGTCTGCGGCGGCTTGGAATTCATCTTCGTACTGTTAATTAAACGTATACCAATAATTTACTCAAACTTATTATCATAGGAGTATAGCTAATTTTTTCTTATACCTGAGAATTCATACTATATGATATTAAGTGAACCAATCACATTAAAGTTAAATCATATATCTCAATTGACATTAGTATAGAATACAGATCAAATATGCTTTAGTAGATAAATTGCGTTGGATAAGTATGTCAGAGTTATGAAGACCACCTAGAAAAAACAGTGAATTTCCATTATTTTGGAGTTATGTCCACTTCCCTATAGTTTGAGGTGTATAGAACAATATACCGTATGTATAATATGGAATAAAGTGAGAAAAGTGTAATCTAGTAGAAATCAGCCTTTCAAATAAAATAAAATCGCAGATATTTGTGGAACGGGACATATCAGCACAGCATAATTAGTAAACCAATCAAAGCTGGACAAGAGCCACCTATAATAGCTCCAGTAAATACTACCTCTCTGCCTATCGGAAAGTCTAACTACCAAGACTGGTAAGTCCTCAAGAGATTATGTTATGTCAACAATCAGTCATTTTATGATGATCTTAAAACTAGTGATGCTGCTATGGACGATGAGTACGAGCTGTAAATTATTGTCAAATTTGGTCCTTCAGTTTTATAATTTATGTTACCTTTGCTTGCCTTGCGTATCAATATTTTCGAAGAAGCAGTTATTCCTGTATTTTAATTTTGACAAAATAAACCAATAAATTTGAAGATATTTTGTTATGAGTTTCCCTTCAAATAGAATAATAGAGATATCCGAATTGACGCATGCACAAATGGTTCCTAAAAAGTAAATTGCTCCAGTTACTTAACGTGTTTGTACAAAAAGCAGTTCTTGAATTTCACAGAATCATAGAAATAAATCAAATTATGCATAAATGTTGTGAGATGTGCATGCATTTGTTCAAATGGCAAAAGGCCTTTAACTCATGGAAGTACTAGTAGAAGGAAGCGGTGTAACGGCTAAACCAACAACGTATAAGCGGGACCATCGTGTTAACACCTTGTTGTTAGCAATTAGTCAAGTGAGCTTCCTTGTCTCTCTTCGCTTCAGTCAAAACAGCTTCCTTGGCGTCTTGTTGTTGTTCCGCTGTGTCGTGTGGTGACGTCACAGCACACATATGACGTCACCCTAGCAACAGACTGACAGTTCAGGTAGCATTCGCACACGGCCAGTGACGTTTGAGAAACGAGGAAGAGTGCACGCATCTAGCACGCGCTCCACCAAACGCTTATTTAAGTCATTATCATTGCATCTGTTGCCTAAATATTCATCAATTAATCTTCTTACAT
This sequence comes from Caprella mutica, assembly GCA_947561585.1. NCBI lineage: Eukaryota > Metazoa > Arthropoda > Malacostraca > Amphipoda > Caprellidae > Caprella > Caprella mutica. The sequence continues at coordinate 79,267 of CANNZV010003178.1, read as the reverse complement.
CAGTTAAATGTCCATAGATGAGAAAATTCTTGAGCAAAATGATCAGATACCTAAAGTATTTTGAAGAATAATGTGTAAGCTAACATCAGCTGTTGTGCTAACGAAAACCGTTACTCAACTTACTCAGTCAGGTCTGAGAGCGACGCACACACGTTTACTCTCCCTCGTTTCTAAATCTACACTAAGAAGCTAACACGATTGTAACGGATTGTTTAACTATTACAGTATTTTGATATTGATTTTTAAGGTCATCAACTGAGAAATAGCAATAATACTCGTCCGATTGAACTGAGATTCTGACATAAGGTGTAAAATGCTCCAAATCTTTGAAATTGCTCATGTATATTTTTGATTTCGAACCCCTCCCTCGAAAAGTCTATAGACACAATGGGCGTTGGTCTTACAGAAAAATTTATGAAAGCTAATATGTTCAGCTCGACCTTCTTAACGCCAAGTGAGTCTTTTTTCGAATATCGATCTCGATTCTTTTTATTTCATTTTAAAAGATATTTCACATATTTTCACTTTTTTCTAATAAAAAAAAGTTAGAGATCGAAATTTAAAAAAAGCTCACTCGACAATCTAGGTAATTCCGAGCTTAACCTATTAGCTTCTATAAATTTTTCTGTAGGGTCAACCTCCATTGACTCTATTGACTTGGCCTGAGTACAATTTGAGTATTTACTAGGGATCTAAAGTAAAAAAAAAATCGAAAAACCAATAGACGATCCCCATAAGTGTGACATCACTGGTTTTTCCTATGTGGTCTTTATAATGTCTGTCGACCACTTTCATCGCCGTCGTTTTGTTACTATTCCTATCTTGAAACATATTGCAGAAGTAATGGTTGCAATTAGGATTAGCTATACATTAAGTTCGAGTCATGTCTCATTCTTTTTACAATTTGAAATATGTCTAAATACTAATTTTGGTAATAAAAGTGGGGCATTTCGAGATTAAAATTCAAGTATAGCATATTAATATTTTCCTTTCTATATTATTATTTTAATGATGATATTCATCGGTAATATTATCGAGCTAATATTAAATGATCATAAAACAAACATTACTTTCACAACATGATATTCATAACACCAAATACTTCGAAATTCACTAATATTACACTATATTAACCTGTACTACTCACATATGGAGCTGCAACGTAGCCATTGATGTTCTCACAGTACGCCACTGAGTCATCGTAGTTCATATTGACGGAATGTGTCTTGTACAGTTTGGTGTTTCCCTGCACCACAAGGCCTGTGTCCAGGTCAATCCTCTCTGATTGGGAGTAGAAGTAGGAACAGAGTGTTAATATCAAATAATATAATTTTTTTAAAATAAAGAGGTAGTTCATTTTAAAATACTAACAGAAAAAAGTATATGTGTTTTGATTTTCTCCCAGCTTACTAATTTTACATTTTCAAATAGAAACTTGACTAATTGTAGATATTCTATGATTGATTTTAGGTTTTTAATACATGAAAATAATTGGAAATTGGAAAGATCACAGTGACTCTTTTCTCTGATAAAATATACTACATATACATGATTATGATCACTGTATTTCTTTGGGCTTCAGTTACTGTTTCAGTTACTTAGAATGCATCAGTTACTTACCGAGTTTGTACAGAAAGCAGTTCTTGAATTCTTTCGAGTAGCAGAAAGCATCACAGTCGCTGTTCAAACATCCTCCACTGCAGAGTAACTGAGCAAAGGTATAAATGTATTTGTTATTCTGAATGTACAGCTTTTTGATTATTTTAAAATTTATAGGCATGTGACTCATCGGAACGTCTGTGGTAAATTGCCATATTTTAGCATGCATGGTAGACACTATATAGGGTTTCTCATATTGGCCACTTTTGCTTGTCCCGGGATTCCGGGATAAAAATAGTGTTCATCCCGGGAAACCCCGGGATAAATTTTATGCATTAATATAGTGATTAATAATAATAATAATAAGGTACAGAAAAATTGAACAAAAAGAACTATAGACATATAGTTATTGAGGTTGGCCGTTTTTTATCGCTCCTCTATAGCTTGTTACAAATATAAAGAAAGTAGAATTTTTTCTAGAGGATGAATGTTGTCAACAGTAACTATAGGTAGTATCAAATTTTGGTTTCATATTTCGATTTTTAATAGATTAATTAATAATAATAAACAAAAAGATAGATAGCTGAAATAGAAAGACGGTATCCAACATACAACTATTGGTCATAAAATTCATTGTCAGGTCGAAGTTTTCCACTTTTCTCCTGATGATGAATAGAAATCTTTCTATTCGAAAGCTTGAAACCTGATAAAACCTTCAACGTTGAGTTTAAATAACCTCATAATAATATGGATTTCCCGTTGAGTTTGAATCTTTTCCATCAAATTAATTCATGCAAGTGACACTATCGTTGAAGCTATATAGAGGTATATTGGGAAGATATAAACAATTAAACATATCTAATAGTTACTTATGTTATTCATTACTAACAATTTTATATATAAACGCAATGAATGGAATAAATATTAATAACGTAAGCCACAAAACACCTTCTGTATATATGATATTCTATTAACAACTGAATAAAATATATGCAGTAAACATGGAGTATTCACAAAAACGAATATAAACGCTAGAAACACACAATCTAAAAACAACCAAACGCTCAAATGAAAGAAAAGCAACATTAAAGGATCATTCAGTCTACCTAAGGGTTATGATTTCATTTCTTTTCTGTAACTTTTGTGTAATTTTACCTTCTGTTTTAAATAAGTCTTTCGATAAATTTGTCTTTCGGCAAATTTAGCTTTCGGCGAATCTTCACTTCGGCGAATCCGTTTTCGACCAATTTGGGTTTCGGAAAATTCATATTCGGAGAATTCGGTTCGACGAATTAGTTTTCGGAGAATTTGGTTTCGTCAAATTCGTTTTCGAAGAAACCGCCGGCTACCTACTTGGGCTACCTCTAAATATTTTTCAAATGTCTCAGGATATCGTCTGAGTTATATCTTCATGACTATAGAGTGTTTAACAAATGTCCATATAAAAATTGAATATTTGACTTTTATTTTCACCCAAATGAGCATTGACACAAGGGTGGAATATACCTAGAACCATAAAAATTAATATTGATGGTAGATTCAGAATTAAAAGTTGAAATATACTAAATTTCTTTCTTTCTTGAATCATTTTCTTTCACATTTAACTCATTTAGCCAGTAAATAATCAAATGGTTGTCAAAAATCTATAGATGCAAAACTTTCTTCTAATACATTTCAAAATACAAAGAATAGTACAAACATAAATTAACGTGTACATAGTGTACAGGTTAAAATTTCGAGTTTCTGTAAGTGTGATTTTGCATCTTATTATTTAATAACATTCCATTGTGTTAATTAATGTTCAATATTATTTGTTTGTAGAATACTAACTTTGCCGCTAAATTCAGGATTATAAACTTAAGTAGAAATGATATCATTTCGATGTCAAAACCTTTCTTACAAAGAATATTTTACTTGGTAACTATGAAACTTGAATTTGTTTTTCTATAAGTTTCTTGGTTTCCAGTTCCCACTGATCAGAAATCAATGCATAATATGTGTTATAAATATTGAAAAAAGGTCAAAATTTCAGAATAATTGTTACTGAAATACATTATATTAAAGGGGACCGTCTCCTTAAAATATAAAAGTTAATTAAATAATGTACAAATTTAAAATTTTCAGGGTTATTGCAACTACTTAATTGGAGTAATTTTTTTTTCGTCTTTGACCTCTTCACCACTCAACTCATAAAAAAAAAATAATTAGGAAGGTATTTTGAAGAGTAATTTCTATTTTTTTTTAAACATTGATGTTCTTTCTTATATCTCTTTATACTTTCTCACACATTGAGCAATTTGAAAAAAACGTAGATAAATTTGAGAGCAATTTATTTATGAAAAAAAAATATGTCTTTAGCTCTAAAACTGTAGGAGTTGACGCCTTTTCGAGTCGAAAATTGGTTCTTTTCAATAAGAGCCATTTCACTGAAATTTATATGAAAAAACTGAAGAAGTTAAAAACTGAATAAATGACTGAAGTTATTATAGTTCCATAAATTAGCGTCAAGACTTTTGTTTTGGTGTTGTGTCCTCTTTTTGATGCATCTAGTCAACAAATCATTAGAAGTGAGATCCAAATAAACTATCAATACCTGTGCTGACAGGTTTATTTACAGACCTGATAGGTATAATTTAGAATATTATTCATCTGTTTATGAAACACTTCTAGATTGTTTTCAGCTCTAATATTTTAACACGTTATCCGAGAGACTATAAGACATCATTTTATGCACAAAAAAATCTATTTGTTTTCTTCCGATTTGAAGGAGACGGTCCCCTTTAATTAGTTATTAAACTAGTATCAAATAAAATTGTAATTAACCCACTTATTCTCAGTGTTGTGTGAATGCAAATCCTAAATAATAAGATACAAATTCACACTCACTGAAATTTTTTAACCTGTACAGCTTGTGTTTGTACTTTTCTTTGTTTTCAGAACCATTTGATAAGAATGTTTAACTTCTATAGATTGTAACCTTCTTGTCAACCATTTGATAATTTAAGGGGTTAAATGTGATAAAAATTGTACAAAATAAATAAATTTAGTATTACTTCAGTGTTTAAGGCTGTTTAACTCATGTCAGTGATCCGTCCGGGACGTCACCGGCCCGTCTCCTCTCAGTGATTCAGAGTCAGTGAAAAACTATATCGTTACTTTAATTTCAACGGACACATTCACACAATACCGGCTCCTCGCAGTGATAAAAAAATCACTGACTTGAGACGTCCCGGACGGATTCCTGACATGTGTGAAGCAGCCTTTAATTTCTATACTTATTCATTCATAATTTTGGACTACAATTAACATTGTTATACTAAATTTTTAGGTTAAAATGATAATATACTTCATATTAAATTCAAACCATGAAAGGTTAAGTTTATATGCACATTACAAATCACCTAATACAAAATTGTAATATATAGCATGACAGGTGTCCGCGTGGTAGTTTGTCGCGTTACAGTTGTCCGTCATGGCAAGTCTGTACCATTTAAATAGTAACATATATTCTAACTATAGTAATATTTATTTGCAACTGTCAAACTTCAACTTATGATTAGAAACTCAGAAACTTTCGCCTATAAACTAAACGAATTATAAAGACGAGATTATTCATTTGTGGTGAAAAGGTCTAATGAACCAAGTTCCACTCCTGACATATATTGTTATTTATAATCGAAAAAGGAATTTTACATTTTAAATTCCTATAGCCTTCATGGAGCACCCCGCGCTCAGCATTTAGTAAAAGTAGACAGGTATATTATCAAGAAACACTATTCTACCTTGTTCAGTCTTAGAGTGCCGATTACGAATTACGAATAGAGCATCCGAAGAACTTTTTTGATAGTCCAAACCTAGAGTGATAATAACTCAGTGACTATAGAGAAATGCAGTGAGATAGATCCTCTGTGAACGTGTTGAGAACTAACATTCAAATCACATTATAATGGATTAATATAATTCCTTTGTATTATTTATCCTTTTCCTCAATTATCCGATGAACTATATACTAATTTAGATTGGTAAATTTGATAGAATATTTTAATCATCGAACCTGAAGACATAAAGTAAAGAGGAATTATCTTGGAAGTAGAACATCAAGATTGAGTTAAATACTTTAAACTAAAACAATGAAATAGCAACATTTCAATAATAACAACTCTTGAATCAAATTGTTACAATTATAACTTTCTATAATATTTCGAATACATATCTTAATTTCATTTGCAGTTTTTACCATGATAATATGGGTTATAGTAATTTTCCCAGTGTGGATTTTCTTTGGGGTGGAATTCTCTCCTTGGATTATAAATATCTATGTATATATTGGTAAATTATAAATTTAAAATTCATGCTGTAAAAAAATAATAAGTTCCAATGTTAATATATAAGAACATACATTTTATTGGTACACGGAAAACTGTCAGGCGGAAAACTGCCAGGCGGAAGACTGCCAGGCGGAAAACTGCCGAAGTGGAAAACTGCCAAGCGGAAAACTGCCAGGCGGTTTACTGGCAATTTAAAGACTTTAGTCAATAATAACATTTTAATTTATAATTTAACGTTTAAGGAGTTAAGGAACATTCATTTTTACTTAGTATACAAAACAAAAATAATAGTTAAATGTAGACAATTTATTAGAAAAATATGTAAATATATAAATATTAAAGATATATATGAAATATTATATAGAAATTAAAAACTAAAATCTCTCTTAGAAAAGGTTTAAAATACTAAGAGAAGAAACAAAGAAATATTAGTATTAGGGACAGAGTACAATTTCTTTGTTTACACAACGCATCTTTAAATTATCAGTTCATAACGCGCTATCTGTCTAATTTTTTTTATAATTTGAGAATTGAACAAGCCTTTAAGCTTAATATTCGCTTGTACTCATTATAAAACAACTTCGATATATGTTTGTGAAATATTTAGAATTTGCAACACAACATCTATGATTATTAAACTTCTATTACCTACCAATAGTACCTAAATCTCTGACAATTTCACTCGATCGAATTGGATTGTACATTAATTAATAATACTTGTTACATATAAAGGAATATTGTAAAAATGAAGGAGTTGTGCTATTGAAATGGATAAAAAAAATGTAAATATAATAAATATTGAACATACATATATGTTGATTTAACATACGCTTAATTTATTGTATAATTATTTAAGATTGATTAATTATGAGAATATCTAATTAGCTATTAATCACAAATCAGTACGCGATGTTTAACGTTTGCTTTTGAACCGATGGTTATATTGCTGACATTAATATAAAAAATTAAAAACAAGGGACTATATACATAACTTAACATGTTTTTTAAAATATACGTGACATAGCAAATAAGTATAAAATGGTAATTGTTACTTGCTTATGTGTACTGAAGTTTGGTTTACTGTGTGTTTAATAAGGTATCTTGGTTGAAATATAATTTTCATTTGGATATTAAGTAATCTAATATCCATATTTTTATTACTGTAAAAATGAATATCCCCTAAACGAAGGGCTGACGCCGTTTTTTTAATTAAAATGTTCTTTAAATGTGTTTATATCTAAATAATAAAAGTAAAAAAATACATAAATTCCCATTAAGTGACTGGCAGTTTTCCGCCTGGCAGTTTTCTGCCTGGCAGTTTTCCGCTTCGGCAGTTTTCCGCTTGGCAGTTTTCCGCCTGGCAGTTTTCCGGACACCATTTTATTATAAGATCGAAAATCAACTTAGCCTAAGAGTTGTTCAATCATCCAAAAAATATAATATTGAAGAAATTTCCAAATTAACATTTTACTTAGGTGCAATGGTCGAATGGAGAGATTAAATTAAAAGTAAATTTAAACGATTATTTGACGTTAACCAAATTGGTTATTAATACCCAGGTAGCAATAAAAGTTATAATAATATTATAATAATATTATCTCGTAACATAAAGTAACATTATTTTCGATGTTAAAATAATATTATTATAACCTTGGAATTAGAATGTTGATTAAATATTATATCATAACCTTGGAAAAACATTACGATATAACATTACATAATATTAAAATAATATTAGGTAAGGTTAGAATAATATTATGTAATATTAAAATAATGTTATAAATATATTACTTTAACATAATATAGATATTATATAACATTTGTTCATTTTTTTACTTCTTATTAGAGTAAGGTTAATGTAATATTGAAAAAATATTATTAATATATATTATTCCAATATTGAATTACATTATAAAAAGTTTGATATAACATTATCTAAATTAAACATATTATTAGGTTAGGTTGAAACAATATTATTAATACATAACACGATAAGTTGTCACTCAGTTCTGCTGCACAATTGGTACACTAACCTGTATTTTTGTAAAGAATTCAATGTTCCAGTAACAAGTCGGCTGTTGGTACAGTCAAAAGATGATATTGTGAATTTATCAAAGATCCCTCCTGACAGATTGGAAGGTACTATAAAAAATCTCCCAACCCTTCAGGAGAGACCAATTTTAAATCACTCGATTTAGCCACACTTGAAGATGCGTCCTGCCGACAACTATAGATTGTCAGTACTGCAATATGTGATCCAAATGTTGTATTCTGTTGATCTCACTCATTTCACTTCAAGAAGACTGCGATCCCGAAAGAAAATATCTAATAATTGAAGTACTCGACAGAATAGCAGTGTTGTTATCTGAAAAATAAGAAGTAAAAGTTACAAACAACATTCAAAATATTTTTTAATAACTATCTTATGAGTATATAATTCATATTATACGTGTTGAAGGTAGTCAATGTAGGATGTTCCATCTCACCAAATGTTCATTACAAGAATGATCAAATAATTATTTGAGATTTTATTTCCTTATCTTTGATTAAGCTCAATTTATTTTTCAGTGCAATATATATAAAATATAGAATAAGCAAATTTGACATTCCTGCAATGAACAAAGTGGTCTTCTACTAGAAGATCACTAGCTTTTTTATAGAGGTGCTCACCAGGAAATTTAAAATAAGTATATAAGAGGTGGATCAGAGTCAAAATTTGAATTAGAGTATGTTGAACATGAATGAGTTTAAATCATATTTCTGATCATAGGTATATACTGTTTTAAACAACCCAGTTATATCGTCCTCTTGATTAGATCACAATACAGAATGAAACTATAAATTAGTAAGAATAATTCATAAATAATATCTTAGTTCGTATTGGTTATAAATATTATATTGAAGGTTTAAAAGTTGTGATTATTCTTCATTGGATACACACTGGTGGTCGTCACTGTCACTACTAGTATATCCATAACTTTCACTATAACTATCACAATCAAAATTATTGTCACTATCAAAGTTAACATCAACAATATTAGACCTCTCCTGCGTTTCAACATCCTGACTTTCATTGTTTTCTGTATTTGTTTCTTGCTCTTCATCACTATTCACTAGGTTCACTCTACTCTCTATACCAACTTAATCTGACACATTTTCTTTTGAATTTCCAGGTACTGCTGCACTTTCAACTGATTCATTATCATCCACATACGTATCTTCAACTAATTTAAGGTATAATTTTTGTTTTTTATTAATGTGATAATATTTATTAGGCATTTCAACACTGGAATCGGTAGCACAGGCACTCGACACAACGGTTGGATTTTAACTGTCAAAAAGTGCGCGTCATTCTATGGTTATTTATATATATATATACAGATTATACTTTGTTATTGATACATATATACTCGTACGTCTGGCACAAAGCTTAAGACACGTTCTAGAACATGTCCACTTCTACTTAGAACATGTAACGTTTTGATATATTACTATAAATCTGTAATTTGTATTCTTTTCTGCTTTAACATTCAATTTTACTTGATGAAATAAATATATTCTATGTACAAAATAAAAGGACTTTCTTCTCTGTGAAATTAAAACCTTATAAACAAACACTTGACTATCAGCCACAATAATATAAGATGCACGGTAGTGATTAAGCTTTTTTCGAATCCTCCAGTTGTCTACTGACTTCGGTTTCGATATAAGATATATGTTTATTAATGTAAATCCTCATGAAAAGAATACATATAATTTAAGTTGATAAATTACATTTTACTAGCCTCATGTATGTTCATAATTGTCTCAATGAATGAATATTCAGTGTCACATTATAAAACTGTAACCGAAGTCAATTGAATGCTTGCCCGTTCGAACTAACCTAAGTAAATATGCTTTCTCCATTATCGCACATCCATTAAATATAGCTATTCTTACATCTATTAAGTACAGCTACCAGTTCCAAGCATTCATTTTTATAATCAAAATATTATTAGGAATATTGAAACAACCATACTGAATAGTAAACTAGATTGTTATATCCTGACAATGCATCTTCTAGCTTATGTCAGAATACCATACGGAAATATTAACGCAAATAAAGATAAAGCACACGTACAAATTAAACATACAGTCGACATAATTAATGTCGATAATTTCACTTAATCAATACAAAACATTTAGTAGAAAAATTTATGCATTAGTTTTCCGCGTATCAATAATATTCCCGATAAAAAATTGAAACGGGACGATAGGAGAACTATCATAATAATATTAAAATATTATAATAATATTATGTACTAATATTATAATGTAAATATTTTTCTAATATTACTGTATAATATTCTTATAATATTGAAGTACGAAATTTTTTTTAATGTTCTCAACTAACCTACTTAAAATATTATTTGGTAACATTGATTAAACGTACCCTACATAACATTATACCATAATGTTTCATTAATATTAAAATAATATTCTAATTAAACAACATTACATGCTAATATTAAAATAATTTTAAACTAACATGGAAGGAATAACATCTAACATAAATATAACATTCGAACCTTAAAATAACATTATAAAAATATTACATTGCTGCCTGGGTAGCTACAATATTAGGTTACAACATTGGTTCTTATAACTTTATTTACCTCACCTCACTTGTTCCCTACATACCATTCACAAACCCTTCGTGGTTAGAACAATAAATACAATCTTCAAAATCACTATTATTATTATCATTATTATATTTTATTATATATATATTTTTGTTATTATTACTATAATATCTATTTGTGTCCTCTATTCCATTTGTGTTCTCTATTCGTATGTATTGCTTATTCTTATGTGTGTCCCATTGATCCTATGTGTCTTGTTGTTTATATGTGTCCTCCCAATCCTATGTGTCCTCCTGGTCCTATGTGTCCTCTTCGTCCTATGTGACCTCTTAGTCCTATGTGTCCCCTTGGTCCTATGTGTCCTCTTGGTCCTATGTGTCCACTTGGTCCTATGTGTCCTCTTGGTCCTATGTGTCCTCTTGGTCCTATGTGTCCTCTTGGTCCTATGTGTCCTCTTGGTCCTAAGTGTCCTCTTTTTATTATTTTGATTCTTCTAACTATAGAGGCGCGATAGAAAACGGTCAACCTCTATAGTTATATATCTCTTTCTTTCAATATTATTTTTATATATTTCAGTTTTATTATTCAGATTCATCAAACTATAGAGGTGCGATATAAAACGGTCAACCTCTATAGCTATAAATCTATTCCTATAAATTTTCTTCAAATTCCACTTTTATATATTTCTTTTTTATTTTGATTCTTCTAACTATAGAGGCGCGATAGAAAACGGTCAACCTCTACAGCTATAAATCTTTTTCTTGAAATTTCATTTTATTATTTTGATTCTTCCAACTATAGAGGCGCAATAGAAAACAGACAACCTCTATATCTATATATTTCTTAAAATTTCGTTTTCTATATTTCTTTACTTTTATTCTATTTTTATTTCGAATATAAATCTGTATTCATGTTCACACATCTATTTTCAGTTTATTTTATAATGTTTCAAATTTCCTGTTGACTCTTCAAACTATAGATGTGTTATAAATCAGTTACGGCATTTATTAACAATGGGTATCAATGAAGGTGTTACATCATATGCTCTATTAATTGAATTTTGATGATGCAGTGTATAGAATGATTCTAATCTTCTACGGTGCTAAACATTTTGATTTTGATGTAAAACTTTGGCGTCTGTGAAATTGAAGGTGTGTCCAGTGTCTCGTGAGTGTTGGTAAACCAAACTATTTTCTTTCCTATTCTAACACCTTTTTTATGTTCATAAATTCTTGTGTGTAAGTTTCTTCCTGTTTCTCCTATATATTCACTAGTGCATTCATTACAATCTATTTTAGTATATACTACATTGCATTTATCTATACCTTTTACTATGTCTTTTGGTTTTACTAGGAAATTCTTGATAGTGTTCGTTTTTTTTGTTACCTAAATATAAGTTGAAGGGGGCTAATATTCTCTGTAATCTTTCACTTGTCCCTGAAACGTATGGTGCAGCTATGAATTTTCTCTCTGTGTCATCAACCGTGTTAGTATCATGTCTATTACTATTCATTGTACGGAATTTGTGAATTTCGTTATTTATCACTTTCTTCAGGTATCCATTGTTAGTTAATTGTTCTTTTATTAGTATCAGTTCTTCCTCTAGATGTTCTTCACTGCAAATTTTGAAAGCTCTACTTACCAGTGATCTAATCGTGCTTCTCTTGTGCGCAATATGTGCCCCCCTTTCTCCTGATGATGAATAGAAATCTTTCTATTCGAAATCTTGAAACCTGATAAAACCTTCAACGTTGAGTTCAAATAGCCTCATAATAATATGAATTAATTTGTTTCAGGTAAAAAGATTGATTTCTATAAACACTTTTAATAATGCCATATACATTTTAATATATTTTAATATATACAGTTAGATATATGAATTTAGCAAAATGATTGCGAATTAGCGGACTACAAATTTATATAGCGATAGTAATGTCAAACTCATATAAGAAATGTTTTTTTTATGTATAAGTTATAGTGATGAGAACTACAAAGTCCAACAGAATGTTATTTTTGAATACATTAAATTTGATTTTCGACAAATTCGTCTTTTGGAAAATTTGTCCTTCGGCAAATTCTTTTTCAGCCAATTTGGGGTTCGGAAAAACCGTATCAGAGAATTAGTTTTCGGCATATTTGGTTTTGGCCAATTTATTTTCGGAAAATCAGCCTAGACCCGCCCATATGTCAATTGTATTTTCATCCTAATTGACAATAATGCACGTTTTCAAAGTGTGGGGTTTTATTTCACAGTTTACATAATGAGCATGTTTATATTAATTCCTTCTTAACATGAAACTGCAGTATATTCCCTTACAACAATGGTTGGAATAGGTGTGGAGGGGTTCAGCTGTCAGAGACTGATCATTGAACGTTTTCACTTTTTGCTCAAAACTGCTGTTTTGGATTCTAGGACAAAAACTACCGTGGTCAAGATCTCTCCATTTAAAAAAATGGCAAATTATATCCCCAGTCTTAAAATCCTGTGCAATAATCTCTCCCTATCAAAATCCTCCTAGTCAAAAATGAAATAATAAACCTGTGAAATACACCTGGTGTTAAAAAAGTCTTCGGTCACAAACCATTTAAACCACAATCACTCGAAGTCAAAGTACCAAATTCAAAATAGGATTGAAATAACAAGAAGTACTATATGACATCATCTTATAGTTAATATCGCAAATGAATTGGCTATAGTGCATTAAATCTGCTTGTGATTGAAAATCTAAGTAACTCAAATGATAAAGAGTTCACACAACCTAGTATTATATAATAATATTAATAAATGATTAATATTTATAACTAATCAAACCTAACCCGTAAAGTGTGGTGGAAGTTTGTAAAGTTTAAGTTTATAAGCGCGTTACAAATCAGCCGATGCAAAATTATAATAGTGTCTGCGTGGTAGTTTGCCGCATGACTGTTAGTAGTTTGCCACATTCAACCACTCAAACCTGCCAATCAGTGAATGTAAAATTTCATGTTTCTGCCGACCACTTTCAGAAATTAGATTTAAAAAAATCTAATTTAAAAAAACTCAATTGTTTTAGAAAACTAAATTTAAAAAAATTATACGACTCAATCTTTTAGAAAACTCATTCTTTTTAAATCTTAATTTCTTTCGAAAACTCAAAAGCTTTGGAAAAATCTAATATATTAAAAAATAAAAATAAAATATTATTTCAAAAACTCATAAATTTATTTAAAGAAAAAATTGGAGAACTCAAACCCCAAAAAACTCAATTAATATAATGGTTTTCAGATTATATTCAAATGTACATATATGTATACATATTAATATATTAAAAATATCAAAAGTTTTATTCTTTACTCTTTAGAATCAGAACTCTTATATTTCCAATTAATAATTCTACAGTGTAATGATACTGCAGCATATTATTAGTTTTCCTTTTCCATTACTGTTTCTTTGATTTTTATCTTATTTACACCAATTTTATGAAGCGCTGTTGATAGAATGACTGACTGTTTAACCCATTTTGTGACACACGGACGGGCGGAAGTGGCTCTTATTATAGAGATATTATATCTCTTTTATTTTAAATCGGCGACGAATCGTCCACGGACGAATTGTCTAGGCGACGATTTGTCCGGCGACGAATTGTTCGGCGACATATGGTGTTCTTCACATATTCCAACGAGCTTCCTACAAAAACCCATATTTGCAAAACAGTGTCTTATAAAAACCGTTATGATTAAATAAATTATCGAAGCTAGAACTCTATAATTAATAAACCCTTAGTTATGATAATCACATTATATCTGAAAGTATAATGTCTGTTTTATAAATGTTATAGATTTTCGGTTCAATACTTTAGAGAGGGTACACTAATAAACTAATGTCAACTCTTACAATATTGATGGAACTTCTAATGCGTGACTTTTAATGCGTTCTACTAAAGTTTAGACCAATAGTAAATTATGAGTAAACACAGAATTACTGTACATACAAAGATGAGTTACAATATTTGATATTATTCATTCCATAAAGTCACTTAAAACCTAAAAAAAAATCTCATTCTGTGAAATTATAACTCTTATATTGAAATTCCTTAAAAATTAAATAATTAAATGAAAGTAATTTGTAGTTTAAAGGTTATCATAACACAATGATTGTTACAATATGGTTCAGGTATAAAATTAGATACAATAATTACATGTAGCCATCAACGTCGATCTATAGCGGGAACATATCGCTCATTTGCAAGAACAACGTCATGAACACAAAAACTTGTATTTTCGAGTTATTCTTAAAGACATATAAATCTTTAAATACTGATCATTTTGGTAAAAGTTCTGTAATTGTAGCTCAAAAATTGTACATTAGAGAGGCTAAATGTCCTATAGATATACCAATAAATGTACGAAAATTATATGAACTAAAAGGCCTATTTTAGAATTATGACAGTCTTTTTGCAAAAGAGCTATTTATAACCGGATGCGCTGAATCGGGAAGAAAAATAACAGAAGAGATACCACCCATTACTTCTTAGCAGGATGACATGTTTTGACATTCGCTAAAGATTTAAATATAATTAAACTTAGATTGGGATTTAACTACTCTGAATTATATGATACTTCTGATGAGTCTTAGGAACCAAAAACTTCGATAATTTGATTAAGAGCTCCGCCTAACGACGAATCAAAACAACAGAAAAGTCAACTCATGGTGTAACCCTATATAGTAACCTAGCACTCAAAAGTTTGCTCAGTTACCTAGCGACTGGTGCGCACGCGCCACTCCTCACAAAATCTGTTATAAAATCTTAACAAATTGACTTTTCAATGCTTTGACTTTATAAAAACTTTGATTTGATATTTACACATCTACTGGTAAGCGCCAAATAATAATTACCTATTTAGAATAAAATTTACAGGCAAATATAGGTAAAAAAAAAAATTTATATCTTAGGTTCTCTAACTATTTGTGAAAAATCCATTTTCTCCACCCATCAATAAAATCCTTATGACATTCACAAAAATGAATATGTTACGATCACTTCTTGGGTTTGAGAATTGACACTAGACTTTCAAATTTTAATGGGAATATATGTGAATTTATCCCTTCAGAACTAATTGTTTATTCTTTATTTCAATTATTCAGTAACTGATCTAATTAATGTCTATCAATTACACAGGAAATGAAAGCGGGTAATGACCGGTTCAATTTAACTATAGGCACATATATATAAATACACTGTTTGGCAAATATGGTTATGAGAATGATTTGAATAGAGGGTAGAACAGTATAAGATTATGTCCTACCCTAGCTAGTGTCGCGCCAATTCTGACTAAAACAAGTGTTTAGGCAGGAGAGACTAAAACTTAGGCATATGAGGGTACAATCAGAAAATCAAACAAATAGGCCTACTTTGGATACAAACACATGGGGATATAGAAACATACAATTTGGTTAGATGGTATAAACGGTTTTCTGAGAGGGTTGGTTACCGACGGGAAGTAAGCAATTATAGAAATTCAAAACCATTAGAAGAAATGTTATTTTAGAGATTTTCGTAGAAATAGATACGTATTTATTTATTTATTTATTCATAACAAATAAAACTTAATGAAAATTTAACTTTGGATGGAGAAGGTTCAATATAAATAAGATACCAGAAAGAAACCTTTAACTTCAATAGTTTTTTTTAAATATACCAACTTATAATGTTGTGTTCCGATATTTTTGAGACACCCTGTATATTTGAATCTTACCACTTATCACCTTTTTTGTATAATCGTATGTCAATATTGAAAAAGTAAAGCTTATGAAATTGTAATTGAACTTGATAGAATTGGTTATGATTTCAAGAAAAATGTATTTCAAAGAATAATGAAGACTCACTTTACTATCTGCAGTGAAATTTTTCACCTGAAGATCACCGCAGTACTCAAACATGCGACTGTAGCGTACAGTGAAAATGGTAGATTTCACTATCCCAGTTCACATTAACGCTAGGAATAGTAGTTTCACCTGAAATTCAACCATGGGTTATTTTTAATTAGAATATTTATATTCTCATAATCCAATATTCAATTTCATTAGTTATTTCATTTTCCTCACCATGTTTCTATTTTATAGTATGTCTTTTATCAACCAAAGCCTCTCCGTTACTAAGCGATCAACATCCAAACAATAACTCAACCAAACTGAATCACTGATGCATTACGAAAGTATGCTAAAAGCTTTTTAAAAGCTAAAAATAATCATTAAATTATATACCCTATGTATTGGTGAATATTCACATTCATATTTTTCACTTAAAAGGATAGATATAATCAATAATCTTCATTATATTAATTTTTTTTTATTAAAATATAGTATTATCAAATATTCACATTCATATCACTTAAAATCAAAACAGTCATATAAGTTAAAATCAATCAAATACGGTGTCTATTTTATCAAATTCAAGAAAATACATTTGGATTTGTGTGAATATTTAATACTTGAAAAATACTATTTGAATATTTATAATACAAAAAAATAGATTATATCTCAAACGATGTAGCAATTTTTCTGCTTGTAAAAAATAAATAATTGAATTTTTCAAGATATAGAATGTAGTGAAGTTTAAAAATAAAGAGTACTTGTGGGCTATCGATTTCACCACTTTCTTGGGTTTAATAAAAACATTGATATATGGAAAGCGGAGAGGTTAAGTCAAGAAAAAAGAAGAAAAAGCGATAACAAAGCTCTATAGCTATATTGTAATTTATTCAGTTTGCTTGACCGAAAAGTATGTCAAGAACGAATTATTGAGTAAAGTAATAGTTTTCATTCTCAATTAAAATTTCTATATGCTTTAAATTTCTGTAGATGTGGTTATATAAAATATCATAAATTAGCAATTAACTATATAAGAAATATTATCTTTCAGCCTTCACTATCAGACTTTGTATTAGCTTGAGTAATATACAATAGAAAACAAGGAGGAGAACTTTATCACGTGCTATCGTACATATAGAGAATATGGAGCATATATTTAGAGAATATGGAGCATATATTTAGAGAATATGGAGCATATATTTAGAGAATATGGAGCATATATTTAGAGAATATGGAGCATATATTTAGAGAATATGGAGCATATATTTAGAGAATATGGAGCATATATTTAGAGAATATGGAGCATATATTTAGAGAATATGGAGCATATATTTAGAGAATATGGAGCATATATTTAGAGAATATGGAGCATATATTTAGAGAATATGGAGCATATATTTAGAGAATATGGAGCATATATTTAGAGAATATGGAGCATATATTTAGAGAATATATGGAGCATATATTTAGAGAATATGGAGCATATATTTAGAGAATATATGGAGCATATATTTAGAGAATATGGAGCATATATTTAGAGAATATATGGAGCATATATTTAGAGAATATGGAGCATATATTTAATGAAAAGTATTTATCAAGAGCGTATTTAAAAAATAATATAGTCAATACTCTAGTAATAACAATGAAAAATTTCTTTATTGTAACTGAAGCCCCATTTTTTTCTGGGACAAACCAGACAAAACACATTTGTTCTCACCGGACAGTTATTCTATCGTATATATTACAAGGAGAAATAAAGACAATACTGTTTTAAATATAATTCTCTGATTTGAATTATATATTATATTTTTTATGCTGTTTTTAGGATATAACATATAAGGCAGAATCGGATTCAGGTTTAGTAGTAAAGTCTGTGCCAAAAAAATTGATGTGTAAAGTTACAGAAAACTAGATACAGTGAAGACTATTATAATTTCATAGAAAGATAATTTAATGAGAATTTTTTTTTTCATTTTGACTGAAACAAAAAAATAATTGCACCATTATTTTTTGTGTCCCTTCATTATTGGAGTGTTAGTCACCATTAATTTGGCATTTTAAAGTTATAATAAACAAATAGAGCTATCGAAATGTTAAAGTCACTGCTTCACTTTTAGAGAAAACGATGTTGGTATAGTAGGAAACTACTAAAGTGAGTTTCTTACTAGACCAAATAAACTTGGAACGTAACTCTGGTCTACTACGAGGTTTTGCTGTATTTACAAATAACATTTTCTCCGTTCAAAACCATTACTAGGTTATTTGCTAATCTTTTTTTTTAAACATCAACATTTTAATGCTTTCTTAGAATTTTCAAACGTCACCTCACAATGGTGCTCGGGCAATTATCTGTCGCCGGACAGTAATTAATCCCCGCACAATTTGTTGCTGATTGAAAATAAAAGAGACCTAATTTACAAAGTTATTGTAACTTTTTAAAATTACAAATAGAACTAGTAAATATAAGATTATATAATTTGATATATTTTTATTTTTACTGAGCTGGTCATGGTCGTAAATATAAAAAAAAATTGATTCGAATTTTAAAGAGAGATGATATTGTAAATGTTCATTTGCTCATGTATGTTTATAGAGAAACAACCTATTAACTAACATTCTTATATTATAACAAAGAAAAAATAAAAAAATATGTATAAAATTATGTTAAAATAACTGTTAACATAATGTTAACAGTTATCTCTGTTAATTAATTCAATATTGACATGTTAATTTTAAAACAATGGAAAAATAATAAATTAGGTTAAATATTTCACATTTGATATATGAAAATTAAAGAATTTGATTTACAATCATTCATTGTGACCAACGGAGGTAAAGAGATATTTTATTATTTGCATCGTAATTGCTGATCACATTTAAGATATGTGTTAAACTGTTCATTCGTATCCCTGTATTTTCCTTTTGACGTATTTTAGCACCATGAGAATGTTGTTGAAATTTATCGTTAGTTAAATTTTCTTCTCTATTTAAATTTATAGCATCAATGAAAACGAACCAATTTGGATGAAGTATACTTAGCAAATCATTCAATGGCGAGTAGAATGAGAGTAAAATCATCTTCAATAAATAAATAAATAAATGACACAATAGTTATACTTCACTAACTTTCTAATATGTTATACAATTAATGAATTTACTATTTTTTTTTCAAACCCATTTCAAACCAATTTGGTTTTTGGGCAGAATTAAATTTTTTTTTTAATCCAATAGAGTGAAAACGTATATAAATGCCTATACATTCTACAATAGACAAACGGTAACCTAGCATTACACCCCTTCAGTTATGCACAAATTCATCACAATTCAGTTTTGTGTGGTTAATTAACCACATAATTGTTTGTACATAACCTAAGGATGTCAGAGAACAACACATTTGATTGCATTCAATTTCCTACATTAAGACGTGCAAAACATTCCTATATAATATATCGACAATTCAGTTTCACAGTAAAGACACAATATTATAAAATAAATGGTTCAGAAGGAAATTACAATATTAAGTTAATCAGTAGGGAAGAAGGTGTTTCTTAATCTTCTTTTTAAAAGAATTTAAACTTTGACAGTTTAATTTTTGATGTGGCAATTCGTTGAGAATCTTAGGGCCTAAAATATTTGGCGATTGCTGCGTTACAGTTAGTCTTTCAAAAGATGACACAATGAAACAATTTTATTCAAGAATACAGTATGGTTAAAAATAATTCAGTACATTAAAATAAGTAACAAACCGTACTCAAGGCCCCTATTAAGCACAATTTGCTTTTAGGGCAACCTATATAAAATTAAAAACAATATGTTATGCTACGTGAACGATTTAAAACAAAGAAGAACCAACGTACAATAGCAGAGGTACTACGTTACACAGCTATATTACAAATTAAAAAAACGTACAATTGAAAAGTTAATAGTTAGCAAATAAGTGTTGAAGTAGACTTCGCTTAAAACAGGATAGAGTTATTAGATTTCACATAATCAGGTAATAAATTCCAATAAGAAGGACCAACAAATGATATACAAAATTGGTTTTTGCGCTTACGATATAATGGGGTAATCAAATTGGAACCATGTCGTGTTACATAAGAATGAATATTAGAATGGGTAAGCACACCGTTAAATAAATCGGCATCAATACCTAAGTGAATGGCTTTAAATAGTCTAAGGCATATGTGTAAACAAAACATGTCATCAATTTTCAATATAGACAATTGTCGAAAATCTTGCTTTTGTTATGATATTTAAGATAGGTCAATCATGATGCATGACACACTTTATAAAAGTTTGGGCTTGGGACTACATCTGCACAGAATAGATGCAACAGATTGATCCAAGCGGATCGAAATGCAACTGCACCAAACATTTCATGTGTATATTATATGCAAGAATTTAATCATGGGACATAGAAAAAAATATTTTATAAACAAATGGGTAATGGTTAGTAGGCAAAAAATGAAAAATGAACTTCCCAGTTCTTTTGAACTATTTATTCATTCAAAACTTTACTATCAAAGCTCAAAAGCCATTGAAGATCAAGGTCAGGAAGATATTTAACAACAATTCTAGTAGAGAAAAGTAACATGCCGGACGATACTGGTTTTCACAAAATTCTTTTTAATTTCTACCTTGTCAGTTTTTAACGCTACTTGCAGTTTTAGAGGACATTTATACTCTTCAACTATGAGATCAGATTTTTTTAGTAGCTTAATTTACTATCACCTCTTCATTTTCCTCTTCCATCCTTGAAGGCATTCATCGGTGCTTGTCTCACTTTTATGTCACATTCCATGGTAAGTGACTTAATTCATCGGGTAGCCTATCTGCATCCATGAGCATAGTCATTGACTGGTGGTTGGTAACTGTATATGGAGTTACTTTTTTCTCTGACTGTTTCAATTAGAGTCCATTGTAATTTATTATCCTTTTTTCGTGGTAATATAACCTTGGATTCAGACACCGACGTTAAACCCTCGACTAAATTTATTAAATTAAATCGCAAGATCCTTCGATTCATGAATTACCTTTAAAGTTTTATTATTCATTTATACCCTTTATTCTGCAATTTTGCAAAAAGAGGAAAGGACTCTCGAAAATGGAATTCGGATGTAAACTTCTATTCTCTGACCTGGATAGACGAGTTTGCTCCATTGGTATATTTGCAATAGATTTTTTTTCATGGGATATTCTTTTTGCAGACAATCAGAGAAGTTCTAATTTTAACAACTTAAGATTCATGTAAATATTATATGAAACCTAAAACTTTTAGTGTTCATTTGTTAGTGTAACGTTTCTTTGTTGGTTTAAAACTAATTTGAGTTTTTTTATGACTTCAAAAAACACGGCATTTATCATAAATTCATAATTATTTACAGTTCTATCTTTCACTAGCTGTCCGATTATCTTAAGCGCAAATAAAAGCTACCCTCGTTAGGATATTAGTCTTATTTTGAATTTAATTCAAATTTAATATCCAAATCAAATTGTTCGCTGAATGATTAACTATTTACTGGAGTAACTCGAGGTTTAATTAGCAAAATAATATCGGAAATCTCCAAAAGGCAATTTATGGTGAATCGAAATCGAAGACTCAAATCTGAAAGGCATAAGCATTTGCAACAAATAGGATAAAGAATAAATTTATTTAACAAACGCTTTACAAATCAAATTAAATTCAAATGCGTTAAAATGATGTAATAAAGATTTTTACAGGTAATATATAACTCTAGTAACAGTTATAAAAAATCAAGTTATTTACAGAAGTTCCTATATAAATTTGCTTTTCATAATAAGTATATACAGATAGTTTTATAGATCAATGAATCTATGAATGTTGGTGTACGGGAATACGTAAATATTAGAACATACATTTAAAACAAACTAAATATAAATTTAATTATAACGATGAATTAATGAACGGATTCAAAATAGAAATTAAAGTTGTATATATCTAAACTAATACCATCCCATAAATATGAAAATATAAAATAATCCGATATTGATTTCCTAATATTTAGTATAGCCTCCATCGACTTCCAGACACTCTTCTATGCGACGAGACATACTTTTAGCTAGATTTTCAAAGAAATAAGGAAAATTTCTAAGTTTATTCTACATGCTGGCTACGTGCTGTTCAAGAGCTTCAGACGATCTTTCATTGGCATGGTCCCACTCGTTGACTATCCAGCCCCACACATTTTCAATCGGATTAAGATCCGGACTTCTTGCCGGCTAGCGTAGGGGTTGGAAGTCGCCATTGTCTCTGACTATAGAGTAAGTCAGTATAGTATAGTTTCTGACTTATATAGCACAATCCTAGAAGTAGACTCGATTTCACGTCCTTCACTCGAATAAGAAATCTCTACACACAGAGAAAGGATTAGTTGAATCAAATCATATTTGATTTGTTTTGACTAAATTTTATGGTTTATCTGTGCGCCTACCTACGTGGTGAGTTGCAGGTACTATTTAATATGAGTTAAATTGACGTTGGTTAAAACAAAACATATGTGAGTTGATTATTTTTAATTCCCGATGGTCACAACAACTACCTGTGATAGTCAAAACTTCTCGTGATGGTTGAACCAATTATATGTAATGGTTAAAACAACTACAGAACAAGGTTACATCAACTACTTGTGTTTGTTTCTCCAATCACTCCTATGTGTTATACAAACTACTCGTGTAGGTTATACCAACTACTCGTGTAGGTTATACCAACTGCTTGTGTATGTTATACCAACTACTCGTGTAAGCTATACCAACTGCTCGTGTAGGTTATACCAATTACTCGTGTAGGTTACATTAACTACTCGTATAGGTGATATCAACTACTCATGTAGGTTATATATGAACTACTCGGTTAGGTTATATCAACTACTCGTGTTGGTTATATCAACTACTCGTAGAGGTTATACCCACTGCTTGTGTAGGTTATACCAACTACTCGTGTAGGTTATACCAACTACTCGTGTAGGTTATACCAACTACTCGTGTAGGTTACATTAACTACTCGTATAGGTGATATCAACTACTCGTGTAGGTTATATCAACAACTCGGTTAGGTTATATCAACTACTCATGTTGGTTATATCAACTACTCGTGTAGGTTATATCATCTTCTCGTGTTGGTTATATCAACTACTTGTAAACTAAGTAAATGTATATCAACTATTATAGTGTAGGTTGAAATATCGGTCTGGTTAGCAGTAGCCAGACTTTTTACAAGACTTTTTCAGTCACTATATTTACTCTATTAAATTATAATCTCGAGTTAGGTCCCGGTATCAATAAGATTAGACTATTTATTTTCTAGGACCAAATCTAACATGTTCACATTTATTTTCTACTTTTGCTTCGTGATATGCATACTATTTTAATTTAAAAAAATAATTGATCACCTAGACCTATCCTTGCTTTTTGAAATGTTTTCGATACTATGAATTGATATATGGTTATCAGTTGTAAATTAATAGATTAGATTGAATAAGTAATCTCATCAGGTCAGTTTATAAATATGTAGTTAGATGACATAAATAACTTTACGTAGTGATAAATAGGTAGGCTAGATGAATTAATTAACCAGGCTAGATTACAAAAGTTGATAAATCTTTGATATACTGCAATTGTACTATAACTTAATGAATAATAAATTAATGATAAAGCCTTTATCTTCTAAACCATATTTTAGTGCAATTCATCTTACTCATAGGCACTGATATTGAAATATGCTAATAGAATTACCAAGGTCAAATTGAAAACGAAATATAAACATTTAAGTTTTAGATTTATTATTTAGAAGTTTAATTTGAATTCTCGTCACTTTCTTTCATGACTGTAGGTTGCCAATTCCTGAAATAAGAGATTCGTATATTAATATATATTGAAAAGAAATTCACAGTATCGTTCATATACATTATCAATAACATCACCTACTCTTTTTCCTTTTGTGATGAGATAGCGACAGCTTCGATATTCTTTTCATGTCTGGAATCCCTAAAAGCATATAAAAAAGTAAGAGCTAATCATATTGCAAATACATATTTAGAAATCATCTAATATTTTCAAATACTTACTTTGACCTAGCATAATTGTTCCTGAATCATTCAAAGGAATTGAAGAGGACTCCGATAGTTGATGACGTTGATCTACTTCATCAAGATCTGAAAGTAGATTCAGAAAATATAGAAAACCATATATTAATAAAGAAATGAAAAGAATTATTAACTGAGAATTCTTTCATCTAGGAAAATTATTTATATAAAATGTTAAACTAATTATAAATCTTCAGATGCAGTATAAATTTAGCTCTAATAAATGCAATGGATTTTTCTAGCTAATCCTCATAATTTTGTTCATTATACACTCATAATGTAGACTTAAATTAAATACCAAGAAAGTATAATATATCAAAAGGCTCACCTCTGGTTGAAGTTCTCCCTGCTAAATCCCTGGACGGTGTTCTCCTCCGACTACCTCCCTGGATGGAGTTCTCCCAGTCATAGAAAACTAGGGTCAAGTAGGTAAATTGCGGCACTTTAATTAACTGCGGTCTCTTATCTCAGAAACATTATTAACCATCATGACTTCAAGGTACTCGTGAAATGAATAGAACCTATCATAAATTGAGCTTAAATTATGATGTTCAGCAATTCAGTATATAGCTAAACTAATTTCAGAATGATTTTGAGACTCTCTTAATAGGGTGACAATTAGAAATTAAAGAACCGAATTTGGTTGTGTAACCCTATCTATAAGTACACCAAGTAGTTTAAAATATATAGATTATCAGACCACTTTACTTAAGATACTAGGATAAGTTTCGAAATATCGGACGGCTCCACATTTTCGGTCGCGTAAGAAAAACTATATTAAATTAACTTTTATTTTAATTAGCTATTAGGTAGCTATATACTATATTTCATACGTGACCGAAAATTTGAAATCGCCTGATAATTTGGAACTTACCCTATTCTGAGGACAGCGCAGTAACTGCCTAGCCTATGTAAAAGGGGTGTGGGTCATAAGCCCCCTCGGTCATGAGCCCCCCTAGGTCATAAGCCCTCCCCCCCCCCGTCAAGAGCGCCCCCGGTCATGAGCCCTCCCGGTCATGAGCCCCCCTGTTTTTAAATCCTTATTTACCTATACTATTTAATCCTTATTCACACTTTTGTAGTTCATTACTGAATAGACATAAAATATATGTATATCGGGGGGCGTGCCGCCACCCGAACCCCCCTGCCAGGATCATTAAACAATCATGAAGTGTGCAGTACAACAAACTAGCGGATACAACAAACTACATTAGTAACTCTCAGTTATTTCTATCTAAGTAATTCTTCATTTGTTTAACTAGGTAATAAGAATTAAAAAAACAGGGAGGGGGGGCTCGTGACCGGGGGGCTCATGACCTAGGGGGCTCATGACCGGGGGGCTCGTGACCGGGGGGGCTCATGACCGGGAGGCTCATGACCGGGGGAGCTCTTGACCGTACCCTATGTAGAAGTATTGACACTGAAAAAAAAAACAGGCTAGATAGGTATGATGCTTAAATAAGTTAACATTATAATAATTTAGGAAAATTAGTTTGGATATCAGTTTACAAACTGGAAGGCAGTAATCAAAATTTATTATTATAAAAAGTTTATATACTGATAATCAGCTCTTCAAATAACTACCTATATATAAAGCCACCAAACTATCAATCACCAATATTTTAGAATATTTAGGCAGACATTTTATCAATTTATTAATGGAATTAATTAATAATCGATCGGCAGCGATAATACTATTTAATGCATATAACGCTATTGTTTGCCCTTAAACTAAAATGGTATTGAGGAGCGTTCACATTCAACACGTAAACACACTTGAAACAAGATTTGAACTGAAAAGTGTTTATGCGAATAAATTAGCTTTGAGGAAAGCATAAGTTGCCACTTACTCATTTGATTGAACTCACATCTAAACTTTAAAAAAAAGTAGCACTAACTCTCATAGTAAGTTAATTTATACACCAGATACATAGGATTAACAGTCTGTGTGGGTTACATTAATCACACTATGTCATAGTTGTTTTAAACTCACTCCTAAACTTACAAAAAAGTAGCGCCAACTCTCATAGTAAGTTAATTCATTACACTGCAGAATACACTGGATTAACAGTCTTTGTGGGTTACTATAACACACTATGTCATAGTTGATTTAACTCGCACCTAAACTCAAAAAAGTAGCGTCAACTCTCATAGTAAGTTAATTCATACACCAGATACTTTGAATTGACAATCTTTGTGAGTTACATCAACACACTATGTCATAGTTGTTTTAACATATGTTCAAACTCCAAAATGTAACTCCAACTCTCATAGTAAGTTGATTCAATCCATAAAATGATTTGAATTAACTATGTTTGGTAACACACACATCATAGTTGTTTTGACACACGTGAAAACATGAATATAGTCAAACTAAGTCACGTAATAAATTGATTCAAAGCATAAATTGTTGACCCATTAAATATGAGTAAACTTTTTTCTCTGTGTACTTGCATTTTGTAACTTTTATCTCAAACCATCGTTAATCTTCTCATAATTAATGGAATATTTCATATTTGTTCCTTTGTTTGATGTGCCTGAAAACATTATTTACTACTGAATAAATTATGCGTTCCATATGTATTTGTTTATGATGAAGAATATAGGATGAAATTTGTAAGTTTCAATATTTAATGTTGTGCGGTGTATCCATGTATGTTCCATACAATTTGTGGCTGATTTGAGACTCACGCCTCAATTCCCATAGATGTAGGGAATTGGAAGTTGAAAAAAAATCTGTGTGATCCACTACTTATTTTTAATGTATGACATCAAACGAAAATAATAATAAGAAACAATTCAGACTCAATGGAGACAAAGAGAACGCCTAAATCAGCCTCTCCTCAACAATAAAATGACCAAGTCAATTTTCAATGTTTTTTTTTGTTTAAAAAGACAATATTTTTCCATTAAAAACAAGAAGGATAAAATTTTTACTGAAGAGGAAATTCCTTCAGGAACTACGAGTGAGGGGTTGAGTTCCCTGAAGGGGTGGACCCGACCCTCTAAAACTTCTTCTTCGCGGCTGAGAGGATGCTGAAAGCATTCCATCTCTGGATCGCAAGAGACATTCGCTGTTGGAACCAGGCAGACTCCCTTGGATCATTCGTTGTCTCAACAAGGCGTCTACCTTTGGACTTCATGATTAAGGAGGTCGTACTACCGTACGCTCCTGTGGTCTCTATAGCAATTGGCTCAAATATGTATGCATCTCCAAGGGCGGAGTATTTCTGACGCTTACGGTTCTCCTCAGCCCCGGCAGCTGATCCGGCCTCAACTGCAGAATCATTGAGGTGTGTCTCGGTAAATGTGTCGACACAAGTGCAATCCCAAATCAGACTCTTTCCATTCATGTAAGGAAACACAGTAATACCATCTGGGCGTTTACCATCACCTCTGTCAAGCCCAGGAGTCTCAAGTACCGAAGGGAGTCCTGCTCTCTGCAAAGCCCGTTTTACCACGTGGCCTGACAGTTGGGCCCGTCGACAATTGGGCCCCGACAATTGGGCCCGTCGACAATTGGGCCCAGGACAATTTGGCCCCATGACAATTGGGCCCACGACAATTGGGCCCCGTGACAATTATATTGTTTTTCAATTTTTTTCAGAGTTTACTGTATTAACTTAATTCCAGACCCTTGCTACTGTAATAACTATTTTCTGTGATAATATGCGATTTGTATAAAAATACAGTCTTGAGCATATTTAAAATAAAGAATATTCCTTGCATGATAAAAATATTCTCGTTAAGAAAAATAATTATATTTTAATAAAACAATTTCTTTTCAGGAATAAATGCTATTATTCTATTAAACTACAATGATTTTCTGTTTTGAGATAGGTCATGCAAGCAAGAAATTTCCTAGTTACAGTACCTGTATATTGAAATAGTAAATGAGTTATGATTTAGCAAATAGAAAATAAGAATTTAGGTATTTCAGACATGCCGGAATTATTGGAACATAAAAATTGAATTAAAGTTAACGTGAATTATTTGAATACTGTTCAGTGTTCAATAATTAAGAGGTTTATGAATTATTATTACAAAATGTATTCTCATAATCTCATTTTATCCAAACAACTGTTCAATGTAACGTTTGACCTTTAAAATTTACCCATTTTTTAACAAGTATTTGTCTTTGTCAGACGATGGATCTACACAGAGAAAAAAGTTTACTCATATTTAATGGGTCAACAATTTATGCTTTGAATCAATTTATTACGTGAGTTGGTTTGACTATATTCATGTTTTCACGTGTGTCAAAACAACTATCACATGGTGTGTCACCAAACATAGTTAATTCAAATCGTTTTATGGATTGAATCAACTTACTATGAGAGTTACAGTTACATTTTGGGAGTTTGAACATATGTTAAAACAACTAGGACATAGTGTGTTGAGGTAACTCACAAAGACTGTTAATTCAATGTATCTGGTGTATGAATTAACTTACAATGAGAGTTGACGCTACCTTTTTTGAAGTATAGGTGCGAGTTAAATCAACTATGACATAGTGTGTCAAAGTAACTCACAAAGACTGTTAATCCAGTGTATTCTGCAGTGTATGAATTAACTTACTATGAGAGTTGGCACTACTTTTTTGTAAGTTTAGGTGTGAGTTAAACAACTTTGACATCGTGTGTTAAAGTAACCCACAAAGACTGTTAATTTTATGTATCTGGTGTATAAATTAACTTACTATGAGAGTTGGTGCTACTTTTTATAAGTTTAGGGTTAAATTAAATGAGTATGTGGCAATTTAAGCTTTCCTCAATGCCAATTAATCGGTTGACACTTTACAGTTCAAATCTTGTTTTAAGTGTGTTAGGTACGTGTTGAATGTGAACGCTCTTCAATACCATTTTAGTTCGAGTGCAAACAATAGCGTTATATGCACTTAATAGTATTATCGCTGCCGATCGGTTTTTAATTATTAATTAATTCCATTAATAAATTGATAAATGTTTGCCTAAATATTCTAAAATTTTGGGAATTGATAGGCTGGTGGCTAGGTAGTTATTTGAAGAGATAATTATCAGTATATAAATTTTCATAATAATAAATTTTGATTACTGCCTTCCTTTTTGTAAACTGATACCCAAACAAATTTCCTAGATTATATACGTTAACTTATTTAAGCATCATACCTACCTAGCTGTTTTTTTAGTACCAATACCTTCTAAATAGGCTAGGCAGTTATTGCGCTGTCCTCAGATAGGGTAAGTTCCAAATTATCAGGCGATTTCAAATTTTCGGTCAAGTATGAAATGTAGTATATAGCTACCTAAAAGCTAATTAAACAAAAGTTGATTAATTATTTTACATAGTTTTTCTTAGGCGACCGAAAATGTGAAACCGTCCGATATTTCGGAACTTATCCTAGTATCTTAAGTAAAGTGGTCCGATAATTTTTATATTTTAAAACTAGTTAGTCTACCTATAGGTAGGGTTACACAGGTAAATTCGGATCTTAAATTTCTGATTGTGGCTCTATTAAGAGAGTCACAAAATCATTCTGAAATTAGTTTAGCTATATATTGAAATGCAGAATATCATAATTAGTTCATTTTATGATAGGTACTATTTATTTCACGAGTGCCTTGAAGCCATGATGGTTATTAATGTTTCTGAGATAAAAGACCGCAGTTAGTAAAAGTGCCCCAATTTACTTACTTGACCCTAGTTTTCTATAACCGGGAGAACTCCATCCAGGGAGGTAGTTTGAGGAGAACACCGTCCGGGGATTTGGCAGGGAGAACTCTAAACAGAGGTGAGCCTTTTGATATATTATACTTTTTTGGTATTTAATTAAAGTCTAAATTAAGAGTGAATAATGAACAAAATTATGAGGATTAGCCAGGAGAGTCCATTGCATTTATTAGAGCTAAATTTATACTACATCTGAAGATTTATAAATAGTTTAACATTTTATATAAATTATTTACCTATAGGAAACAATTCTCAGTTAATAATTCTCTTCATATTTTTATTAATATGGTTTTCTATATTTTCTGAATCTACTTTCAGATCTTTATGAAGAATTGATGAAGTAGATCAACGTCATCAACCATCGGAGTCCTTTTCAATTCCTTTGAATGATTCAACAACTATTATGCTAAGTCAAAGTAAGTATTTGAAAATATTAAATGATTTTTAAATATCTATTTGCAATATGATTAACTCTTACTTTTTCATATGCTTTTAGGGATTCCAGACATGAAAAGAATATCGAAGCTGTCGCTATCTCATCACAAAAGGAAAAAGAGTAGGTATGTTATTGATAATGTATATAAACGATACTATGAATTTATATTATATATATATATATTATTATAAGAATCTCTTATTTCAGGAATTGGCAACATATAGTCGTTACAGACAGGGGCGAGAATTCAAATTGTACTTCTAAATAATAAATCTAAAACTTAAATGTTTATATTTCGTTTTCAATTTGACCTTAGTAATTCTATTAGCATATTTCTACATCAGCTAGTGCCTATTAGTAAGATGAATTGCACTAAAATATGGTTTAGAAGATAAAGGCTGTATTATTATTCATTAATTCAAATTCAAATTATTTATTCAAAGCTACAAGATTACAATAAATTTTATGAAAACACAAATGAAAAAAATAAGCTCTGAGCCCAATTAAGTTTTAAAAACTTCTGGGGCAACCTACCTAAAAAAAAAGTAAAAAAAAGAACGTGCTAACTAGTACACAAAAATTAATACACTGCGCGACTATATATACACCCTAAAATATATTTTTTTTTTATTATACAGAGAAATAATCACTATATATTAAAAAAAGAATAAATCGCTACAAGCAAAATGTTACACACTTGGCTATAGCTAAACATAAAGTTTACTAAACATAAAATTAAGCTAACTATTATTGAAAACATCAAATATGTACTTTTTAATTTCCTCCCTGAAGAGAGAAATGGTTTGTATAGTTGTAATTTCATGAGGTAAACTGTTCCAAAATTTCACACCTATATACTCAATGGAAAATCTAGATTTGATTTGTTGAAATTTGGCAATAGTATATTATTATTATTCCTAGTTTGGTAATTGTGAATTTCACTGTGTCTATTCATAGAAGATAAAATATTTGGATCACTGTTATGGTAGAAAGTTTTAAATAAATGAGTACAAATCTGGTAAAAATATAAATTATCAAGGTTTAGTATTTTTGCATTAAAAAAATATTGGTAAGTATGAGCTCGATAATCAAGACAGTAAATTGCTCTTATCGCCTTCTTCTGAACTAAATTCAACTGATTAATGTGACAAACATTTGTGCTATAATAGGCCTCTATTCCATATGAGAAATAAGGCTGAATCAGAGAAACATAGAGTTGCTTCAGTATACGAGAAGGCAAGATATTATTTAGTTTGAAAATAACTCCAACTGTTCTTGAAGCTTTTGAGGACACTGAAGCAGCATGCTGAGAAAAAGTCAAATTCTCATCAATAATGACACCGAGGAATTTCACTGCCTCTGCTCTCTGTACCACCGATACGGATATTGGTAATCTCAACTGTTCCTCTGTATGAGAATGTGACGTATCTTGTTTTTTCCACATTTACAGCTAGCTTATTTGCGACTAACCATCGCTTAACGTCGCTTAAAGCTTCATTGATGCAGAGAGAAAAACTATTTACATCTTCCCTGTCGAAAGAACAGGATAGTGTGCTATCATCAGCATACAGGGTGTGTACCTGAAGAAATCAGAGGACGAGACAATATCATTTATGAATGTTAAGAAAAGGAGGGGACCAAGAATGGAACCTTGTGGTACTCCGTGATTAACAGTCCTGACAGAAGAATAAAACCCATCTATAGAAACATACTGTTTCCTTTCTACCAGATAAGACTCAAACCACTGCAAGCAAACGCCCCTGATTCCATAATGTGATAATTTACCCAGTAGTACAACATAATCTACACAATCAAAAGCCTTTCTAAAGTCCAGAAAGACTGATAAAACTAATTTATTTGAATCTAGCTCTCTAAAGACATATCTAAGGAAATCAAGGATAGCATCAGTTGTTCGTTTTCCCTTCTGAAAACCAAACTTCTGCTTAGAAAGAATATCATACCTACACAAATAATCATACAAACGGTCATAAACAACTCTTTCAAAAACTTTACTAATTAAAGGAAGAATTGAAATAGGTCTGAAATTACCCAACTTTCAGTTATCACCACTCTTGTAAACAGGAACTACTCGAGCAATCTTGAGGCAGTCAGGAAGTTATAGTATAATTGCTGCATAACAAAAATTTATTCTATCAACTTTTGTTATCTAGCCTGGTTAATTAATTCATCTAGCCTACCTATTTATCACTACGTAAAATTATTTACGTCATCTAACTACTTATTTATAAACTGACCTGATGAAGTTACTTATTCAATCTAATCTATTAATTTACAACTAATGGTAGGGAAACGGACTATTTCCCGCCGGACTTTTCCCTGCCGGACTATTCCCCGCCGGACTTTTCCCCGCCTGGACTTTTCCCCGCCGGACTATTTCCCGCTGGATTTTTCCCCGCTGGTCTTTTCCCCGCCGGACTTTTTCCCGCCTATTTTTATACATTTAAACCTTGGAAGAAAATTTGAAATAAAGATATTTTAATTAGTTTTTTTGAAAAAAAAAATCGTTTTGTACCAATATATCTAATGCCGTGAAATTGTAAATCGAAGTCTGCCGTCTGGCCATTTTTTTTTTTTTTTTTTAAACATTGTCGCATGGAAATTGGTCACTTACCTAATCCTTGAACTGAACCCGACATGTAGTTACTCTTTCGATAATTAGTTTTCATTGGAGAGTTATCGAAAAAATGCACGACTTTATATCTAATTCGTCCTCAAATCTGCACTGATAAAAAATACGAGTCAATTTGACTCAAAATTTGAGTTTTCAGTTTGTCACAAAAACGGCTCAAAGATGTGAGTCAATTTGACTCATCCTAGTATTTTACTCAAAAACAAGAGTCATATTGACTCCTAAATCATAGTCAGATTGACTCAGGTAAAGTCAATAAAGAAAATAGACCCCAATTTGGAGTTTTGCCACTCTTGACTCAAGCGATGAGTCAGGTTGACTCGTAATTTTTTCTCAGTGTGACTACTTGAAAAGTCTTGATTTAAGGATTTCTACACTCTAACTTTTGTATTTTCATAAAAATGGTTAATTCATTGTAAGTTCTTTAAGGAATAAATATTAAACAAGCACAATAGAAAAAAAAGACACTATAAAAGGAAGCCAATATTAAGTGTAATAAAAAAATATATTGTTGGATTATTAATTCTGTAGTCTATTATATTAATTGTCAAATTAATAAACAACAATTAAATATATACTTCTGGAAAAGTATGTATTTGAACTAGAATTTTTTTAATAATAACTGGCAAAGAAAATAATAAATTTGCGATATGCATAACTTTAGAATAGGAATAAACTAAATTAATCGTAGCTTCTTATACTAAATTGCTACATTTTGTAATCCATTAGAATTGCCATGATGTTTGAACTTTGTAGCATATCTTAATTCTATGCAAATTTACGAAGGTACAGTCTTAAAATATATACGACCAATATCGACACATACGGAAATCAAAGCTAAAAATAAGACTCTATTATTGTGTACGTACAAAGGTACGTACTGATAAATGGTTTGTTTTATCGAAATTATAATTTAATAGCCTAAAATACTATTATTTTATTCGGCGGGGAAAAGTCTGGCGGGGAATAGTCCAGGCGGGGAAAAGTCCGGCGGGGAATAGTCCGGGCGGGGAAAAGTCCTGCGGGGAATAGTCCGGTGGGGAATGATCCGGCGGGGAAAAGTCCTAGTGCCCTAATAACCATATATCAATTCATCGGATCGAAAACATTTCAAAATGCAAGGATAGGTCTAGGTGATCAATTATATTTTAAAATCAAAATAGTATGCATATCACAGAAGCAAAAGTAGAAAATAAATGAACATGTTAGATTTGGTCCTAGAAAATAAATAGTCTAATCTAATTGATACCGGGACCTAACTCGAGATTATAATTTAATAGAGTAAATATAGTGACTGAAAAAGTCATGTTGAAAGTCTGGCTACTGCTAACCAGACCTACATTTCAACCTACACTAATAGTGGTAGCCGGTAAATTGCTCGAAAACAATTACTCGAAAGACAATTGCTCGAAAACAATTGCTCGAATGAACAATTGCTCGAAAGAACAATTGCTCGAAAGACAAATTATTGCTCGAAAAACAATTGCTCGTAAAACAATTGCTCGAATGAACAATTGCTCGAATGAACAATTGCTCGAATTATCAAATTGCTCGAATGATCAAAATTGCTCGAATTATAAAATATTGCACAGTTTTCTATTTTTTTTTCGAAGTCAGTTATTCATGAAGTGGAGCTGCACCTAACAATCCTTGTTTCTTTTTAGTAATTGATCATTAATCATTCTATAAATGATTTTAATTATTACTCATTCTGCATTATCCTTTTTTACACAGTTTGTGTCATCTCGTTTGTAACATGTGAGTTTGAATCATGTGGTGAATCAGTACTATTCATGTTTTGATCATAAAAGCCGAAAACTTATTTATTACTAGCCTATCTGTATGTGGCACCTCAATAGGTGAAATAACTCAAGTTATGGCGAAGTTTTAATAAATCTACATTTTTTTCGTGTTTTATAATAAATAAACATGAATAGTAGTGATTCAGCACATAATTCCAATACACATGTTACATACGAGATGACACAAACGGTCAAAAAAAAAAAAAAAGATTATGCAGAATGAGTAATAATTAAAACAATTTATATAATGATTAAAGATCAATTACTGAAAAGAAACAAACATTGTTAGGTGCAGCTCCACTTCACGAATAACTGACTTTTATAAAATCGATAACTGTGCAATTTTATAATTCGAGCAATTTTGTTAATTCGAGCAATTTGATGATTCGAGCAATTGTTCATTCGAGCAATTGTTCGTTCGAGCAATTGTTTTTCGAGCAATTGTCTTTCGAGCAATTGTTCTTTCGAGCAATTGTTCATTCGAGCAATTGTTTTTCGAGCAATTGTTTTCGAGCAATTGTCTTTCGAGCAATTGTTTTCGAGCAATTTACCTAGAACCACTAATAGTTGATATACATTTACTTAATTTAGTAGTATAGTCGATATAACCAACACGAGATGTTGATATAACCTACACGAGTAGTTGATATAACCAACACGAGTAGTTGATATAACCTACACGAGTAGTTGATATAACCTACACGAGTAGTTGATATAACCTACACGAGTAGTTGATATAACCTACACGAGTAGTTGATATAACCTACACGAGTAGTTGATATAACCTACACGAGTAGTTGATATAACCAACAAGAGTAGTTGATATAACCTGCACGAGTAGTTGGTATAACCTACACGAGCAGTTGGTATAACACATAGGAGTGATTGGAGAAACATACACAAGTAGTTGATGTAACCTTGTTCTGTAGTTGTTATAACCATTACATATAATTGGTTCAACCATCACGAGTAGTTTTGACTATCACAGATAGTTGTTGTGACCATCAAGGATTTAAAAATAATCAACTCACATATGTGTTGTTTTAACCAACGTCAATTTAACTCATTTTAAATAGTACCTGCAACTCACCACGTAGGTGGGCGCACAGAGTAACCATAAAATTTAGTCAAAACAAATCAAATATGATTTGATTCAACTAATCCTTTCTCTGTGTGTATTAGATCCATATGTCACGATTCAAAATGACACAACTTATTTAAAGACTTCAAAGGTTTTCATTACATTGAAACATGAGATTTAAGGTACTTGCTAATATATATACCTTATCAAGTATGAATCGCATTAAAAAAAATATAAACATATTTTTTAGAGATTATAGAGCATATTTCAAAGATAACATTGTAACTTCCCTAGTAAAAACAAGGTAATATTTCTTTATCGTGTCTTCTACCCAATTTTTTTCTGGGCTTAATTGTTTTGGGGCCCAATTGTCATAGGGCCCAATTGTCCGGGGCCCAATTGTCATAGGGCCCAATTGTCCGGGGCCCAATTGTCGTTGGGCCCAATTGTCCTGGGCCCAATTGTCCGGGGCCCAATTGTCGTTGGGCCCAATTGTCCTGGGCCCAATTGTCTTGGGCCTAATTGTCGGCGGGCCCAATTGTCGGCGGGCCCAATTGTCCTGGGCCCAACTTTCGGTGCACCGTTTTACCACATCATTCATTGCTGCATGTCTTGGGTGACGCTCAGAACTGTACCTACAAGACAGGCCATGCAGTCCTCTTGTTGCAACGAGATTGTGCTTGGGTTCAATGAAGGTAGTATTCCAACTCTCATAAGGGATGTATATTTATCAACTTGAATACAGCATTTCATTACAGTTAGAGATGACTCAAATGTGAAATATGGTAGAGATGAGTTCGGACCAGACCAACCCGAACGGGCCGGTCTGAAGTCCTTACTCTAAGTATTGACTCTTACTGACTGCCTGACTGACAACTAACAGACTCCCTGACAACTAACAACTAACACCAGTTACATAATTCCTTGCCTTTATATACCTCAAGCATCTTAACCGGAAACCACTAATGAGCTAAGACCCCGTCCATAACTTGGTTGCTCAAACCACATGAGTCGTAAACTAATTATTACCTTACATAGAAAATAGATCAATATTATTACAAATATTTCTAAGCTGTCCTTACACCTCATTAAATCTTTTATTACTTCGTGGGAAAGATACATTGACTGTATAGACAGCTAGACACATTTTATTACTTTAAGACTTATTTCAGATCTATGAGTTTCTAATATATTTTTAGCTAATTCAGAATGCTACACCTCTGATATCCATCCCACTACACAGCGGCAAGAATGAGGTTCACAAACTTTGGCACCAACTCTGAGAGCAATGGCTATCCTCAGGACCTCTGGATCGAGCTGTGTACCCAATGACGGTATGGGAATCGCGTTCAACCACACTCCAGTTTCTTTAAGAGATGCAGATAACAGTCGTGCCCTTGCCACCTGATCAGCTCTAGCCAACAGACTCTCCATTAATGAATGAGCCCGTGGTGTATCCCATTCTTTTTGACTGGACTCATGGACTGGTACCAGGAGACCGGCCTGTAAACCCTGCCTCCGTGTCCCAACTGCATCTGTAAGCTCTCCGGTGTCGACTACATTAATATTAGAAAGAATAGTTTCAACCAAATCACTCACAGAATACATTGAAGACACAAAAGCAGGTAAGGCAATATCTCCAGCTCTCCTACAACCCAGTCCACCAAGGCCAACCGGTAAAGTTGCCTGAACCCAAGAATCAGCTGACATCTCTACATTGGTCACACTGGCAACGGCAGATCTAAGTGATACATCAAAGCAGCTAAGTTCGACTACGTGCTTGTAAGCTGGAGAAGCCTGCAGAACATATTGTAGCTTCGGAATGGAGAAAACATTTCTCAATTAAAAGAAGGCTTGATGGTTATCCACCACCCGCAATCGAGAGACCATGAGATCCAGATCTTCTTTCTCCCTTAAAATCTCCTCAGGGATACCTAAGTCACTCAAAGGCGCACCCAACAAGGAGCAATTGTCCTTATGAACCACTCTGACATTTGGAAGCACTGCCCGGAACAACAATTCTTTTTTCACCAGGGGCATTATCATCGAGAATGGTCAGCTCACATTTCGCGCTATTAACTTCAAGTCCGATGGCACTCAACCCATCTATCAAGATTTTTACGTCCTCCAAAACTCTCCCCGGTGTTTCTCCCAGGGCTGCGTCGTCCAGATACCATACATTGAACTCTGACTCAACCCTGCAAGCCAGCTCATCAATTAAAAGAGCAAACATAGCTGGTCCAAAAGGGTCACCCTGCTGGATACCTGTCTCCGACCTCAGCACCTCTTCACCAAAAAACAAATCTGAAGGACTCCAATTAAGTCTATATAGCTCCAGCACACGGTTACGAATAACAGTAAGGAAGGTATCTCTCCTCAGACAATTGAAAGCGTTTTTCATATCCACCTTGAGAAACACCCTCCTATGGTTACAGTCATTCAAGTAACGTCTTGCAGAATGTGCGGTAACTTCACAGCCACCCTTCGTAGAGAACCCAAGCTGAACCGGTCTTAATTCACCACCAAGAGAAGGTGATAAGGGAGGGGCGCGCACCAACCTTGGCAGCCAACCTACGCAAGGTATCACCAACTGCTATGGGTCTGATGCCACCATCCTTTTTGGTTAAAGCGCATAATGTGGCTCGATAGAAAGTTGACAAAGCAAAATCAGGAACTTCTCCTCTCAATATCGCATTCACAAAATCTGCCAGAGTGGTCAAAAGACGTACTTCAGCCTCTGCAGATGAATGGGACAATAGCGTCTTCAAATGACCTGGCCTGAGGCCATCAGGTCCTCCGGCAGAACCAGGACGGAAATAATTAACAGCCCTCCGGACATCCTCCTTCGAAACAATAGGCACAATTAGAGAATGTAGATATAATCTCCAGTCACCAGCGGTACGTGTTACATATTTTTCCTATATTTGGTCAAATAAATCATAATTTGTGATTTACTAACTCTTAAAATAGGGAAGAATAGTGAGTAAAATCTATTTTGATGACTGTGTCGAAAAATTAGACTAGTATGAACAATTTTGCAGTTGCCCCAACCCCTCCAAACTAGCCAGTGTAGTGCTCCACACTTAAGGAGCTGTGGTGCTCCGTGGGGAAACTGATGAGGAAGGAGCGTTACATGCTAGAAATTGAAGAGGAAAAATAATAGCTTACTACGAAACCAACATTTCAATATTTGAGAGTATACTTGATTTAGATGTCCTGAGGGTAGCCATTGCTCTCAGAGTGGGTGTCAGAATTTGTGTGACTCATTCGCTGATGTGATAATGGGATGCATGTTAGAGGACTGCATGGCCTGTCTTCAGCGTCTTGTAAGTACAGTTCTGGGTGTAACCCGAGACATGCGGCAATGAATGATGTTGTAGAGAGCAGGACTCCCATCGTTACTAAAAAATGGAGACTTCTGGTCAGATGGTATTACTGGCTTTCCTTACATGAATGGCAAGAGTCTGATTTGGGATTGCACATCTGTTGACACATTTGCCAATTGCTTTTTTAGCCAATTGCTTTTGAGACCAAAGGAGCGTACTTCAGTACCACCTCCTCAATCATGAAGTCCATAGGTAGACGACTAGACGCCTTGTTGAGACAACGAACGATCCAAGGGAGACTGCACTGTTCCAACAGCAAATGGTTCTCGCTATTCAGAGAGGGAATGCCTTCAGCATCCTCTGAGCCGCGAAAGAGAAGTTTTAGAGGGTCGGGTCCACACCTTCAAGGAACTCAACCCCTCTCTTGTAGCTCTGGAAGAATTTCCTCTTCTGTACAGATTTTCTCCTTTTTGTTTTTAATGGATGAATATCGTTTTTTTTAACAAAAAAAAATAGTGTTTTTGCAAGCAAATCAGGCTATTTCAGCAATCAAATTGCTCCCTACGATAAAATTCCCTTCTACCATACCTCGATTTCTTTCTATTCAAATCAGCAAAAATGAAAGCAGTATTTAAATTTTAGATGCAAAATATTATTGTCTATTGTTCACGTTTATTTGGTCATGATGTATTGTTTCAAAGTTTAATTTGAATATTCAGTTTTATATGTATAAACATGTGTTTAATATTTTGCTTGGGCCCCGAACTGTTGTAATTTGGATTATGTTTTGTCTATTGCCATTTTCACTATGTCCATCATTTTTTCAAAGCTCCTTGTGGTTTTATAGGATAAAACTAGGGTTTTAACCTTAAACTATGAAGTTCAGTAGCCTTCATCGCAGTTTTCATTCAAATTCACCTCTTCATTCTCCTCTTCTATCCGTAAGTTCACACATAGGTGGTTTTCTCCTTTTTCGTCTTATTTCATTGGTAAGCGACTGAATTCACGGAGTAGCTTTTCTGCATATATAAGAGCTTTGTCACCGACTGTTTGTAGGTTATTTTTGATCGTGAAGCCAGCTTTCTTTCACACAGCTTCTTCAAGTCCCTTGTATTGGGCTTTCTTTTGACTGTATTCGTTTATCCTTTGGTTCAGAAAACAGACTTTAAGCCCCATACTAAATAAATTATCATCTATTACATACGGGGTTTTCTTTTCCTGGGCTTAATAATTGCCCTGTGCCCACCTATTGTCCTGGATCCAATTATTTGCGGGCCCAATTGTCAATGCACCGTTCTTTCATAACGTATCCTTTATTTTATAGCTCTTCCATATGAAGATTGTGAAGTTTTCCTAAACTAGAATTTTTTGGTCCACCCTAGTTTATGTATTTACCACCGACCGTGCTGTGCAATCTGTGGATACTTATTTAGTGCAACCAGCGATCAATCGCTGCGCGTTCGAGGGATATTGAAGACAGCCTTGACAATAATTATTTATAGTTAGGTTAGTGGTCTGGGGACAATTCCATCCTTCCCATGCTGAGTTCGACAATGACAAAATATAATATTACTGTTTTACTGTTCAATAAAGCAACCTAAGTAAAAGATAAAGTATTTATTTTACACTTACCCAAACCACTAAGGGTGATAAGCCTTCATGAGCCTCCAACCATACCGCTAACCTAACCTTGTAATAATTTTTAATGCTGCCTTCAATGTTCATTGAATGTTCAGTGATAGATCAATGGTTGCGGTAACCATGGATTTATAGATGCGTAACGCGAATGGTGGATTGAATATTAGTGATAAAATTGTGGAATGAATGTTCTTAATGATTAAATGTAATGGAATTAACTGTGCAATGAGATTGAACAGAAATTTCTTCAAGAAATCTTTGGTTATGCGGAATAAAATCTTTTGTTTGAAAACTAATTGCGCAAAAAGGTAAAAATGCGAGAATTAATGATAAGCTTAGAATTTACCCACTATGTTATTTTACTTATTTACAATTTAAAAATGTATAGCTAATTTACAAGTTTACATAGTAATGTAAGAGGTAATATTATTCCTATTTAACTCTCTACTATAGGAGGAGAAGTAGGAGAGGCAGGGAGGGGGGGGGGGAGATTTTTATAATGTCTGCAGCTTCTATAACTAATAAGTAATAGCTGATTGTTGTTGTGCATTTAACTCTTAAATGGTGAATTTAATTTCCTCAAATTCAGTGCAGGTATTCATTTGATTGTATCCTTGGCATGAATCACTAAAATTTCATGAAATTATTTTTTTTCCTTTTATATCTATCTCTTCTCAATATAGAATAGTTTTATCTATTTCACTGAATAGCTAAGCCTAATTTTTTTAAACAGATTTATAAGAAAATAAATGAACATAGTGTCTAATCCATAAATATACTCTATTTCTCTACTAAAGAGGTATAAACATGAAATTTTACTCAGCATGTGGTTGGTGTTACACACTCTACGCCAAAATTAAAAAAATCATTTGACCGATTATATCATTAACTTATACAAATTAGCAGTGAAGAAATTTGTTTGAAACATGAACAACTTCATTTACTCTCAATACACACCTCAGAAGTTCAATGCATTATTACCGGCAATGATAAAATAAGGATACTAGTTAGGTATCCTGAGCGTTACTTTAGGTCACATTACTTTGTAAGTGACTGTATTTACACAGAGTAACTTTCATAACCATTTGGTGGTAATAGGTGACTTATTCACCTCAATTAGATACTACAATCTGAATAAATCAAAAAGAAGGGGAAAGACTGATTATCACAGAATCATTATATCGAAAATTAAGATGAAAAGGTCTAATATAAATTAAATACAATTATTTATACTAGATAAATTTTCATTCACTATATTTATTGATACTTTTAAATTCGTGCTTATTTTCATGATCATGAAAGATTAGTTTAAAATTTATTCACTTTATTCAAATTTTCTTATACTGCAAACTTTCATATCAATTTCACATAGAATCTCCTGAAAGCTGTTAGAGGTAAACGGACGGATGAGAAACACAAAGAGCTTCTTTAGGTTCCTGAATGTAGATTTTCCATTTATTCTTATCATGTTTATATATTAATTTGGAAAACGTAACCTTCAATTTTTTTGGCTCTGTACTGTAGGATTGAAATGTTCAATTGAAAAGTATTATATCTAATCATCTAGGCTATACATGAACTATTTTTCTATCTGACTACTTCTTCGAAGTCCCTTGTATCTCTTTTTCTATTTCATCTATTTGAGTCAGAGTAGAATTCAGAATCAATGATTCAGATAATAACTAATGTTTTGCGTTGGAATTATATGACTGAACTAGAAAATGAATGAGTATTAATTCACAAACAGTGAATTAGAGATTCTTAGCGAAGTTAATTAAGCAAAGAAAATATATTAAATACTTTGAAGTAGATATATTTGTTATTTTTTTCTTTTTTAATATTGTGAAGAATAGCTGTATATATAAATTACCTTAAATAATTTTTGGGGTATCCATAATAAATAATTTATGAAGATATTAAAACAACCCTTTCTGCACTCCTACAATAAAGCGGGAGCAGCAATGACTCCCTTTATTAAAGATTCCTCTACGATGATCATAGGTATGACTGGGTATTCAATTTAGAAGTTAAAAAACTTTTATAAATGTAGTTTTAATTTGCCTGACTGTTTATATTGAATGGCAGGTTAGTCCAAATCCAAGGAAGCCAAATATTTTTCGTGTCATGTCAAACGCAATTTAGTTATAAGGTTTTAATTTTTTACTAATAGAGAATTATGAGTGGAAATATATTTTGAAGATTAAAATCAATTAAAAGTCATAGATTCTATTCTTTCCATCAAAATAGGTCGCTGCCAGTTAGTAATTTTAGGTAAACACTCAATTAGCGTATCTTGAATTCACTGTTTCTCAGCTAGCTACACTTAATCGAAAAATAAGAAAAATATACATAGCTCATCGGAATAGTTAAAATGAATATACATTTCATCAAAAGCAATATGATATTAAGTTTATATTAATACGACAAAATATAATTTTCTCCATCTTCAAAAATATTCAACAAATTGACTAATTGTTATCTATATAGTCATTTACCATTCACTAATTGGCATCTTTTTTCTTACTACGTGTGTGTGTTATGCAAAGTTGTCAAATCTCAAAATATTGACTGAAAACTCCACGGTTTTTGCTAATAAAATTCAAAGTGACCTCGTTTATTCTTTCCCCCATAATACATATTTAGTTTTATCAACGTTGATGAAGAGTTTATTAGAAGCAATCAACGTTTCAACACTAGACAACTCGTCATTCAACAACTGACATACATCAAATGGGCATAGAGGGTCAAATCTAAATGAAATAGTGCTGTCATCTGCAAAAAGTTTAAATTCAAATTTGTCTGAGCCCAATGAAAAGTCATTAAAAAAAATATGAACATCAAAGAACCTAGAACACTTCCTTGAGGTACACCATGAGTAACGGGTGAACAATCTGAAGATGACTTCCCAATTCTCACATATTGGAGACGATCCAACAAATATAATTCCAGCCACTTAAAACTTAAACCCCTAAAACCGTAGAAATAAAGCTTGGACAAAAGAATAGTATGATCCACAGAGTCAAATACCTTGGAGAAATCTAAAAATACTGAAAAAACACTATCGTTCAAATCTAATGAATCATAAACTAATTTCACAAAGTTCAGAGTGGCTTGCACTGTGGCTCTGCCAGATCCAAATCCAAACTGCTGGTCTGCCAGTAGAGAGTATTTATCTATACAGTTATACATTTGTTTATAAACAATTTTTCAAAAATTTTACTAAACGTTGACCAAATCGAAATTGGTCTATAATTACTGACATCTGTTCTAGAACCAGCTTTATGTAAAGGAATAACATTAGCTATCTTCATACAACTTTGAAAAATGCCTTGTGAAATTGATTTATTAAAAATTACAGCTAGGATTGGAGATATGAATATGATATGACTAATTTTTTTAAACACATAATTGGATACAGTGTGTAAATCAGTGGGTTTATTTTTGAGTGAACTAATAGCTCTATCAACATCAGAGGGTGTGATATAGGAGAACATGAAAAAATTAGAATGGTTACCTCCTAAAAAATAACTATGATTAGTTGCACAATGTCGAACTGATTAACTGATGTTACGACCAGCTGATGAGAAATGTAAATTAAATGCATAAGCTACTTTAATTTGGTCGGCAATATGTTCATCACCTATATTTAACTTTATCTGATTGATTTTAATATTCCCTTTCTTACCTAAAATTTTATTAATACTCTTCCAAGATTCCTTAATGTTAGATTTAAATTTATCAAACTTAGATGAATAATACGTGCGCTTAGCTTTCCTTATCTCATTGGTTACGAAATTTTTAAAGCTGCAATAAGTAGTTTGATTCATCTT
The DNA here is from genome assembly GCA_947561585.1 of Caprella mutica. Classification (NCBI taxonomy): domain Eukaryota; kingdom Metazoa; phylum Arthropoda; class Malacostraca; order Amphipoda; family Caprellidae; genus Caprella; species Caprella mutica. The sequence continues at coordinate 34,293 of CANNZV010003178.1, read as the reverse complement.
TCCTTATCGGAAAAATATATACATGTTCTGCCTTTTCTTAATATTATCAAGAACAGCTTCACAAATCCAAGGCTTTTTTAGGTTACGAGATGATACAATTTTCACTTTAATAGGACATATGAATTATAATATTGTAAAATTACATCCTCAATCATTTGTATCGTATTACTGACATCTAAAGAATCAATAACACTGGTAAAATCGTGATTACTTAAATTGATACAGAGATTATTTACAGTAACATCATTAACAATTCTATGTATACTCAATTTCAGTTTGCTTAGTAAAGTTTTGAGCGAAAATATCTTTAATGACTAGAAAGATAGGCATATGATCTGAAAGATCACTCGCAATACTACCAGCAATACAATTCTCTGGACAAATAACAAAAATATTATCAATTAAAGTAGCCGACGTTTCAGTAATGCGAGTGCGCTTACTAATCATCGGCAACAGTGAGTGACTATTCATGAAACTTAGGAAAGATAGATTACTGGTATTGTCTAAATGAAGTAAATCATAGTTAAAATCACCACAAAGTAATACGTTAGAATATTTGGACAATCGTAAGATACTAAGTATTTCGTCTAGCTTTGCCAGAAATAGATCAGTATTGCCAGTAGGAGGGCGATAAACAACACCAACCAAAACCCTGACTCCGCCACCACTAACTTCAACAAACATAGATTCAATAAATTCAGTAATAAATGTAAAATTAGACAGTAATTTGGCATTATTATTAGCTTTAACATATACACTTATACCACCACTGCGCCTATCTTTCCTTAGTGAATGGAAAGGTATATAGTTATCAATAGAAATCAAATTGTATGTGCTGTCATTCAGCCAACATTCCGTAAAACATAGTACCTACATCAAAATCAGATCCACCTAAATGGAGATCAGCTAACAGCTCGTCTATATTAGGTAAAGCCCCGTCCAGACGCTCCGACAAATGTCCTGAGTTTGGAAATACTTTTGCTCGGGCGAACACGGGCAATCTCATTTCTGCCTGTGTTCGCGTCCAGACGAGAGCAATATGATCAGGAAACTGAAATGTTCGTGTTCGCTATTCTGCATAATTAATTCATTGGAAAAATATCATATGTTGTTGTTGATAGTTAATACCTAACAATTATTTAGCGATTTTTATACAAGCATGGATTAAAAAAATGATTACCAAGGTGCCTATCGGATGTAAAATATAAATTCTTACCGAGGTACTAGGTACCTACCTAGCTGATTATATAATATAAATGCGTAATTAGATAACTAGACGATATATAATATAAAAATATATCTAGGTATTTTATCTAGCCGATTATATACCTAATATAAATATTTACCTAGATATCTAACCTGAGTTACTTAAAGTATAATACCTAGTACCTATCTAGAAAAACGTCTCTGTAATCAGACACTCCTAGTACTCGCAAAGTGGGAGTTATCGTAGATCATGATAGGTTTATCAAAATTTAAATTTCCTTTATCTACGTACGTATAGGCACCTATACGTTTTACGCTCACTTCTAAATACGGTTTCCTATAAGCCTTAAATAGAATACTGTATGTTTACTAGTTAGTTAGGTACCTACTTACCTAGTTAAATTAGGAAAAACAACCAAATAATTCATACCTACTTATAGGCAGGGTAAGTACCAAGTTATGGGACGGTTCCACATTTACAGAAAAGCAAGAAAGAAAAACTAATGATTACAATGAGAGTTAAATGATAATTAAAATAGCTAGTACCTATAATATTTATAATACGTGTCCGAAAATGTGGAACTGTTCGATAACTCGGAAATTACCCTAGTCAGTAAGACAGTAACTAATATGTAGAATTGTAAATAACTGATCACATTTATTCTAAAAAATACAAAAATTTATTCAAATTTATTTACAAAAATCTCAATCAAATAATATAAATAGACTACTAAATAATGAATTCAATCTTTCATATCTAAAATGAGAGTAATTATCAAATTTTCTCCATATATTACAAATATTCATTCAAATAACAGTCGCGAACACTTGTTCGGGGACAAATTTGTCCAACATGTTGAAAGTCACTGACAGTTTCGATTCTTGTGATCGGGGACAAATTTGCCTGCCAAATCGCGGACAAATTTGCTCGCGAACACCTGATTTCAGAGAAATCTGGACATTTGTCGGAGCGTCTGGACGGGGCTTAATAGTGATCTAATATTATGATGCAGTAGCGAAAAATCCTTATAGCTTCCACGTATGCAATTTTTAAATTCAGAGTGCGTATAATATCTACTTCCTCGATCTGTATTGAGCTCAGGATTATAACACATTGATACAAAGTTATTAGCATGCCTAGTATTATGATGGTGAGGAGCTGTTCTGTAATTGTCTTCATTTTCGTAACTGTGGATTGATAAGAAGAACTTGTATAACAAATCAATGGGTAACATTCCAGTTCTATTGAAAAGTTCCTTAGTATGAGCTAGGTAATCAGATTTGCAGATCACTTGAACTGCTTTCTTTTGGAGTAAAGATAATTTATTTATATGGGTCACTGCAGCTCCTCCCCATATAATATTACAATATTTAAGATAAGGATAAATGAAGCTATAATAAGTTTTAAGCAGAATATCTGAACTAGCATAATTAGATAGTCTATATAAAATTCCGATAGATTTTGAAATTCTACCACATATATATGATATGTGGCTTGCAAAAGTTAACTTATGATCTATTATGATACCTAAATACTTAATTTCGTTTGAGAAATTGATAATGATATTATTAATTAAAATTTTAGTTGCAGGATCAATGTCATCATGTCTATTTGTGAAGTGCATTGCAAACGTTTTATCGAAATTTAAGGACAATTTGTTTCTAGTTAAACAATTATATATCTTAACTAGTTCAATGTTAAATTTTTCTACTAATCTTGGATAGCTAGAATCAGACAAAGAGAAGCAAGTATCATCCGCAACCAACACTGACGACAGGACTCCGCTTACCATTGGAAGTTCGTTCACGTAAGCTAAGAAAAGAAGACCGCCAAGGACAGATCCTTGAGGAATCCCTGTGCTGATAGGTCGATTTTCAGATACACAGTTTCCGATCTTCACTCGTTGTGTTCTACCAAATAGATAACTTTTCAGCCACTCCAGGGGTAATCCACGAATTCCGTACAGTGATAATTTGGAGAGCAGTATATCGTGCTGAACAGTGTCGAAAGCTTTTCTCAGATCAATAAAGAGTCAGATATTATGCGTTTTGTCATTGAGACTAGTATGTATAAATGCTCTCGATGAGAGACTCAACAGCATTGCAGATAGGTACCTAAGTACATAATTCCTATAAAAGAAACTGTATATTGCTCTTTCAAAAATTTTACTGATGAGTGGGAGCACAGAAATAGGACGATAATTAGAGAGATTAAGGGGATATCCACTCTTGAATATAGGAGTAATGGTAGCTTCTTTAAATTTACTGGGGAAAATACCATTATCAAATGATTTATTAATGAGGAAGGTTATAGGCTGAGCAATTGTTTCCTTAATATCTTTTAACATGCTCGCAGATATGTGTTCTAAGCAATACGAGGTATTTTTCAAATTTGATATAATTGAGATGCATTCATCGATAGAGGCATGGTAAAGTACAAATGAAATTAATGGAGAAGTTCCATCATCCGGCGAAAGGTTCCATTCCAGTGAATCTGCAACGCTAGAAAAATATTCACAAAATGGGTTGGAAATATCTAAACAGGATTTCAACTCAACATCATTAACAATTACTTATTTTATGTCTTTTTCAATGCCTGACAATTCACGGATTCCCGCCCAAGATTTTCTCATATTATTCCTATTACAATCAAAATACTCGAGATAATAGTTTTTCTTGAATGTTCTTATTTTCGAGTCAAAATCATTTCTTATCCGTTTGTAAGTTGCAGCATCAATTCTGCCACGCATATACAAACTGAAGTATATTGACTTGCTTTTCACATATTTGAGAACTTCCCGATTCACCCAAGGGATATTAAGTCTTTTATGTGATAAATTCTTAGATTTTAAAGGAAATGAATCACGGTAAATTGTATTGAGAGTATCACTGAATTGTTAAATATCACCATCTATATTACTCCGATTATCATACTTCCATTCCACTTGTTGCAGTCTTCTCAAAAACCTAATCATGTTTTTATCAGATAAGTCTCTGAATTGAATAGTTTGTTTGTGCACTGGGTTTTTAACTTTCGTGCGTAATATAAGTAATATAGGGAAATGGTCAGTTAGTTCGTAAGATATTATGCCACATATGATGTCTTCAACAAAATTACCCCATATATGATCTAACAGTGAAGGATTATTTCCAGTTTCCACTGGGATTTTAGTCGCATCATTCATTAGAGATATGAAATGATAAGAACTAAGCAAGTTCATAAAAACTTCAACACCTATAAGTTCTTTGTATTTAGCAGATTGATATTTAGGTCACCTATAATATATGTTTTGCTTTCTTGGATACATGGATGAAGTTGCAATAGGTGGTTTAATTCGCACGAAAATTCTTCTACAGTACTGCAGTGGGGACGGTAAATAGCAAATAATTAAAACCAAGGTTCTCGTACTTAACCTTCATGAAAAGAGTCCCCATAACCCTATTGCTGACACGTAGTTGTTAGTCTGTTAGGACATTAATATGATCTCTGTATTAAACCGAAACACCCCCACTTCTTGAACATGTTCTGATTGTGTGGTTGCATTTATAGCTTGGAATATTTGTAAATTCCTTGTTTGCGAGAGTTAACCATGTTTCAGTCAGGATTATTATGTCAGCTTCAC
>CANNZV010003178.1:0-28460 GCA_947561585.1 Caprella mutica | reverse complement strand
GCATAATATGAAAAGAAAATTGCACGAGTGAAAAATAGTAAACTATTTAGTAGGAGCGATACAGGACACCACACGTGTTCACTCAAATGAACCAATTGAAATCGTAAATATTATAAAATGATGTTAAAAAAATGAAAATATACAGGGTGACCGAAACTTTTGTTGCCAAACTTTAACATAAGGTAGCGATAGTCGAAATAAATACTTTATAATCTATGAAGGTATGGTCTAAAATGCTTAGTTAATGAGTTACAAGGTTAGGAAGGTATCTATCTTTCTTGTATCATTTATTATTATTATTATTATTTGCTTTATTTTTTAATGTTGACTAGAATTCCTAACACAAACAACATTATTAACGTAATCTTCAATCCTATATTTTAACAATATATAAAATGTCGATGCGCAAACAAAATAACAGACACTGTCAACTTAAAAGTTAAATAGAATGTTAATAATTTCAATGAAGTCACCATCGAAGAAATTATCTTTAGTTTTCTTTGAGCAGTTCTCAAAGAAAATTTTCAGGTATGACTCAAAATTTTAATGGATAAAAGTGTGTGTTCGTTAAACTTTAAACTGTAGGAGTGTAGGTAGGTTCGTTTAGTTTCAATATTGAATATTTTAAACACAATATTATAGATAAACTTTATATATACTATAAATATGTAACATTTCGTCTGAAGTATTTGTATAAAAAAATGTTTTTGCAGAGACAATACCGTTTTTATTAGACTAATAAGAGAGATTTAAAAAAAATGTTTCTTTATTAATCATTAATTAGATTAACAAAATATAGGATCATATTACTTAATAATTCATAAATTATGTTGAAATAATTTATCTTGAATAAATCTGGATGACTTAATTTTACTATTGAACTAAAATAATTCGAATTTGGCATTTCTAAATTACCACATTCTTTCATATTTAATAATTTAAAAATACACAGTTATATTCCTAAAAATAATCAAACCTGTTCACCGAAAGAAATTCTACAATATTTCTATTTCCATAATTAGATCTTCATTGTTCGGTATTACCGAACTAGTCTTAAATTGTATTAGAGTAATTAAATCGTGTGTAATTAGTTACATAGAACCAACCGAATTGTGAAATCAGAAATATTATTATAACCTGCATCTGAAATCTGGTTCTAGGTAAATTGCTCGAAAACAATTGCTCGAACGAACAAATGTTCGAATGAACAAATGCTCGAATTATCAAATTGCTCGAATTATAAAATTGCACAGTTTTCGATTTTATAATAGTCAGTTATTCATGAAGTGGAGCTGCACCTAACAATGTTTGTTTCTTTTTTAGTAAATGATCATTAATCATTTTTAATGGTGAATCACTACTATTCATGTTTTTTTATCATAAGCCCGAAAAAATTTGTAGATTTATTAAAACTCTGCCAAAACTTTGAGTCGCTATTCTTAATTAACTGATGGAATTTTCATCTGTTACGCTTCTCTAACGAGTTGAGAAGTTATAATGTAGGGCAATTTTTTTTATACTGTGGCATTTAAAGCCACAGTATAAAACAAATTAGAGTTATCACACAATTTATGTAGTTGAATGTAGAAAGAATTTAAAAAATAATTTCAATACTAAAGATTGTAAATAACAATTTTTCTTTTATTGCCTCCTTGTCAAAATATAAAGCTTTAACACAGCTTTTTATAGTTGTATTCAAAATGTAAAACTAAAAAATAGTAATCAGTTGGGAATCCAAAAGAGTGCATCGTAAATAGTTATTTCAGTAATTGGCTTCCTTCTTGGAATTGATGAAATGAAGAGCGAGTGAGACGACAAAAAAAAGTTCCCATCATTTTATTTTTCTAGGGCTTTCTAATAATTCAATATTCATTATCAATATCCTAATTTTGACCAAATTTAAATAAAATAAGTAGAAATAAGAAGTATTATGGATACCAATATTAATAAAGTCACCTAACTAATTCACAAATAATAAAGAAAATGGAAAAATCATAGAAAATAATAAGTTATTACCCCAAAATAGTTAAATTATATGAACTCGCTTGTTCATTGAGCGATGGAGACTGTTTATGAATGTATATAGATTCCAATAAACGAATATCACGCTGGTTTGAAGTTTGCAAAATTTTGAAATTATCTTCCTTAATTGGGTGATTATGATCTAAAGAATGGTTACGAATTGAACTATATGGTTGGGAGCTATAGGGGTTATTAGTTCTAAAAGATATTCCCTTATGCTGAGAAATTCTCACCTTTAACTGCATCATGGTCTCATCAATGTAAGTGGACTGGCACTGTCCACATGAGTATTTATAAATGAGACCAGATGACAGTAAAGGTGGGATTTTATCTTTATAAGGGAAAAATGAACCAATAGTGGTTGCATTTTTGAAAACAAAATTTTGTTTAATTTGGGGGTAAAATTTGTTAAGTAATGAGTTAAGTTCTTGTTTACATTTATTGCTTGAATCACCCAAATAAGGAAGAGATACGAATATGTCAAATTTTGGAACAGTTAATTTAGGTTTGAGTGGAATATGGACTGAATTTAAAAATTTAGAGACAAATATATTATTATGGTTTAGGGTGATAACCTAACCTTATTCCTAACTTCCAGTTAACTACTTCTGAATCACTTATTGAGTCCTATGATAACTGGTTATGGCTGTGATGGTTATAGTGGTAGTAGGTAATTAACATTGAACTCAGATAGCTTAGGATAATAGAGTTAGCTATAGTTTTGATGATTATCTATTTCAGTGATCATTCATGAGGCTACCTACCTAATTATTGATTCCAATGATAAGATCAAGGCAAGGAGAGACAAAGCATTGAGATTGGTTGACTATTGTATTAGTAGAACTTAAATTTTAATTACACAAGACAGCCTACCTACCTATATAACAAATTAATAATCCTACCTATTAAATAAACAATCCTACCTACTGGCTACTATGAGATGACCTACCTACCTAAACTGCCAAATGCAGTAGACTATATTTCTGAGCATTTGAGGTATGGGACAACCCCAACCGCTTACCTACTAGCCCAGATAGGTACACCTATGATACTAGCTAATTGGTGAATAAGTGTGTAAAAGAGGCTGAGCAAACCGAGCTGTAAAAGAAGGCTCCAGAAAATACAAAGATCAAAATCAGGTACATGGAATTGGTATTTTAAGTTAAACTACAATGCACAAACATGACTATATATCTAATTGTTTTACCTTGGTTCTGAACAATACAGAGTCTGACTGTAGCTACGACAGTGTTGTGGTGCACATGCATCAATTGGGAGTGGAGATTTGTGGAGAGCTTTATATCAATAAATGGCTACTACTTTTGATTACTTTTAGAAAGGACATATATTAGGTCTGCGAATAGATAAAGAATTCTATTAACTATCTATCTAAAGTTTATAGCGCCGGAATACCCTGAATTGTAACTCATTGTATTCCAGAATTAAGTAGAGTCGTCCGAATCCTGTGTTACACAGTTAGAAAAGAGTTTGAATGATGCGTACATTCTTAACTATGGTTCCGCATACAATTGAGATGAGAGATGCGCAACCTATGACAATATCAAATAAATTTTGAGGATAACGATTACCAGAGAAAAAGTTACACAAGTGTGATAATTCGGCATCAAAATCTATATAATTCGAGCAAATAGCATACGCTCTATGAACAAGACAAGTAATTAAATTAACTTTGTAAGATGTCGGTATGAAAGAATCAAATCTTAATCCCAATCCTGTGAATGTCTTTTTACGATAAATTATAGTAGAGAAACTATTATTTATACGATTAATGTCAACATCTATAAAATTTAGGCAGTTATTGTTCTCAATGTCCAAAGTGAATTCAATATTAGAATGTTTCGTGTTCAAATAGTTATGAAATAGATTAATATGAGAATGATCAGAAAACAGTAGGAAGATATCATCTACATATCTACGATTAAATTTAGGTTTAAATTCTAAGGGACAATCATCTAACCAACGTTGTTCATGAAAACATAAAAAGACATTCGCAAGAATGGGACCAAGAGGATTTCCCATACCTACACCATCAAATTGGGAAAATAACTTACCATTGAAAAGGAAGAGGACATTCTTAACAGCGAGCTCAAGTAACTGGTTACGCCCCGTCCAGACGGTCAAATTTTTCAGAGAAGTGACAAACTTAATGACAAACTAAATGACGATAACTTCCTAGCGTCAGCAAACCATCAAACTTTTCATCAGTTTTTTTATTCCAACATGGGGGATATCGTCATCAAAAAGTTTGTCAAACTATTTGCTGACGATAAAGTTTGAACTACACACTGACTTTCCGGCAATAATATTTTTTAATTTGCGCCTCATTTTAGTTTATTACAGCTAGGTACACCTACAAAAACCTCATTTTTTTCAAACTTGGTATCTATCTATAGTTACAATGGCTGACGACGGACTCTTTAAAGGTCCCCTCCAAGCAAATATTTTTATTGCCTTATTCAATGAGGCTAATGTTTCTTATCATTTTGCTGCAAACCGCATCGAATTTGATAGCATATTTTTAATTTTATATGCTTTTAAAGATTTTTATAATCAAAACTCTTCAAAACCTATTTTACTTCCGACTTACTAATTTAAGAAATTTTCAGCCTGAAGAAAAAGAATGTACACCATTTGTTTTGATTGTCAACTAGGTATTAGGTTTAATAAATCCATTTAATATTCGTGTAAAGGTATAAAATTGAATGAACTTATAATAGAAACGTTTATATACTTTAGGAAACAATTAATATCTAAAATAAAGGCCAAAAACGCATGGTTTATTTATAAAATTCAAATTTGTAATCAAAACAAAGAGTGTACAATTTTCTTCTTGAGCATCAGATTAGTGATTCGCTCCATTGTTGCTCACAGAGTATTAAAAAACTTTAAAAACAAATTTTAAAATATATACTGAACCAAATTGTATGCGGTTTGCAGAATAATGATCCTAGACCTTAGTTCTATAATATTTTGTTATAAACTCATTTTTTTCCTGGAGCCTGGAGAGGACCTTTAATACACGATATTTTGTCATTAAAAAAAATTCTGGTTTCTTACTGTTCTAAATTTAAAAAATATACATACCAAGTTATATAATTTTTATTTTCACGATATAAAACATTAATTTTGACGAAACTGACGCCAGTGAACCTCAAACTGTTGGCGAGAAAATTTGACCGTGTAGACACTCCTTGAAAACTGACGATAAGTTTGTCATTTAGTTTGTCATTAAGTTTGTCACTTCTCTAAATAAATTTGACCGTCTGGACGGGGCTTTAAAGAAACATGAAGATAAACTGGGAGACAACATTGGGTCCGAATAGAGAGACGAAGTAGCAATTTCGATGGTTTCATCCAAAGGTATATTGGTGAACAAAGATTTGATGTCAAAACTAGCCATGCATAAAGAGTTTGAATTCCTTATTTTAGTAATTTCTTGAACAAAAGAGAATGAGTCCTGAACCGTATATTGATTGGTGGTTTTGGGTTTTAGGAGAGGTAGAAGAAATTTAGCAAGATTGTATCCTGAAGTTTCTATAGCCGAAAGAATAGGTTGCAGAGGTGCCCTAATTTTGTGTACTTTCGGTAGGCCATAAAGTACTCCTGGTTTAGATCCTGAACAGTGCAAATAATCATATTGTTCATTATTAATTAATTTCTTGTTTTTTAATTTAGTAGCTAATCTGTTAATTTTTTCTTCTTGTTTAATTATTTCTTTAAACCAATCTTCTTGAACAATTTTAAATTTGATCTATCTTCTAAAATACTATTCATCTTTTGGTTGTAGTCTGTCTTATCCAAAATTACAATACCATTTCCTTTGTCAGGTTTCAAAATGATGATTTGGTTATCCCGTCTCAAATTTTGTAGAGTATCGTAGAACTTATTATGTAGATAATTAAGTGAAGATTTGTAGCCGTAGAAGTATTTGAAAGCAATCGATTTCAATCCACTCCTGATCATGTTGAGACCGTCACCGGTTGAATTGAAAATAGATAATTTTTTTAGCTTGTAGCTTAGTTTTTCAAATGACAAAAACCAACTGTAATAATTGATTTTCTTGGGTGAACAAATCTCTTCCTTATTTGGGTGATTCAAGCATTAAATGTAAACAAGAACTTAACTCATTACTTAACAAATTTTACCCCCAAATTAAACTAAATTTTGTTTTCAAAAATGCAACCACTATTGGTTCATTTTTCCCTTATAAAGATAAAATCCCACCTTTACTGTCATCTGGTCTCATTTATAAATACTCATGTGGACAGTGCCAGTCCACTTAATTACATTGATGAGACCATTATGCAGTTAAGGGCTAATCCACACCATCGCTCCAGTCACGGTCCGGTCCAATATTCTTTAATGCATTTCACGTAGAGCATCCACACTGAGAGTGCCGGTCAGGTCACGCTCCAGTCACGCTCCGGTCGCGATCCAATCCAAAGATATTTTGACTGGAGCGTGATCGGACTGTGAGCGGAGCGTCACTGGCAGTGTGGATTAGCAACGCTCCAGTCACGGTCCAGTTTTATTATTTGCGTGCTTTTTCATAAATTTTACTATACATATATATGTCACGTGCATTTGACTGATCTGAAATATCGACCGATTTCGCTGCGCAATCTATTGATCAATCGTTATTGCAGCCATCGACCGATGGCGCAACCATCTATCGATTATTTTAGCTTATGCTTCTAATTGGGAAATTTTTATCGCATATGTCGATCAATAGCGCACCTATCAATCGATTTCTGTGCGTTCGAATGATAGGTATTTTTTTAGTTTATGCATTAAATTGTCTTGTTTCTAATGGAAAGACATTGTCTTTTTAAACAAAAAAATTGTTATATTTCATAGAGTAATCATCAATCGATTGATGATTACTCTATGAAATGTAACAATTAGATATAGAAATTATAGAAATCCATATCAATCGAACGCGCAACAATCGTTTGATGGTATCCCTATTAAATATACCATATAGATGCCTAAACTAAATACATTCTTTATCATTCGAACGTTTAGCAATCGATCGTTGGTTGCGCTATCGGTCGATGGCTGCGCTAAAGATAGATCAACAAATTATGAAGCGAAATCAGTCGATACTGCTGCGAAAAGAATAGAAAAATTTAGTTATGTCATCTATTAGATGAGGATACAACGTGTAGATATCCTTTACACTTTAGCATAGGATGAACTCAAAATATGTTCTTTTTCGTTTTCTCTCATCCTGTTCACCATCAATTGAGTGCAATGATAATCAGTGCAAAATCAGATGATACGGAAAGGACGGGAGCAAGAGCAGACCGTGACCGGACCGAACATGTGTATGCACAAGGATGAGACTGGACCGTGACTGGAGCGTGACTGGAGCGATGGTGTGGATCAGCCCTAAAGGTGAGAATTTCTCAGCATAAGGAAATATCTTTTAGAACTAATAACCCCTATAGCTCCCCACAATATAGTTCAATTCGTAACCATTCTTTAGATCATAATCACCCAATTAAGGAAGATAATTTCAAAATTTTGCAAACTTCAAACCAGTGTGATATTCGTTTATTGTAATCTATATACATTCATAAACAGTCTCCATCGCTCAATGAACAAGCGAGTTCATTTAATTTAACTATTTTGGGTTAATAACTTATTATTTCCTATGATTTTTCCTTTTTCTTTATTATTTGTGAATTAGTTAGGTGACTTTATTAATATTGGTATCCATAATACTTCTTAGTTCTACTTATTTTGTTTAAATTTGGTCAAAATTAGGATATTGATAATGAATATTGAATTATTCGAAAGCTCTAGAAAAATAAAATGATGGGAATTTTTTTTGTCGTCTCACTCGCTCTTCATTTCGTAAATAGTTTTAATACTGATTTATCACTATAAGGGATATGACCAAGGTTTATAGACTATAACAGGTTAAACGAATGGAGAAAAAATTGCCATTGAGAAGACAATATTTTCTGTCTTCCTTCTTGAATATCTCTTAAACGGTAGATTAAACTTGCGCGTATGTCAGAATAGAATTCTTTAGAATTTAATAATCTATCGAATGGTATAAAAAATATTTCAAAAAAATGTTTTTTACCACTGTTAAAAGAACAAAAACGAACTGCTATTCACTACGACAATTAGCGAAGGAAGGAACAATTTCTGTCTTTCTTCTTGAATATCTCTTAAACGGTAGATCAAACTAGGGCGTGAGTCAAACTAGAATTCTTTAGAATTAAATAATCTATCGAATGGTACAAAAAATATTTCAAAGAAATGGTTTTTACCACTGTTAAAAGAACAAAAAGCTAACTGCTATCACGTCGTTGTCCGTTGATTAATGGGCACTGGTCAACATTTTCATCCGCTTTAATTACTGTAGCTAAACGCCTAAAATAAGAATAAACATAATATTGCAATAATAAGATAAGAAATAAACAATGTAAACTGTCAATTATTTGTAACATCGGTTTCATAGGTTTTAATCTAAAGATAAAGTTTTCATATAAAGAATTTGTAGACTCAGCTCTTAGTAACATTTCGTTCTATTTCTATTCGTTTAACCTGTTATAGTCTTTGAACCTTGGATATTGCATATATGCAGTGAAGACCTCTGCATATATTTCAAGAGCATATATGATATAATATGCAAGTGTGCATATATGCTAACCGAGAAATATGCACTTCGTTGTCAATTTTTAACATGTAAATGTCTAATCTATGCCGTTTTCTTCTGGACCCCTGCATAGAAAACGATTTTAAGTGTGGACACAAGTAAATTTTATCAAACTGATTATATTAAAATTCAAAAAGTTTGTAGGTGGATTACTGGAACTTCAAATGAATTAATAAATAATATGATACTTGGTATTTAGTTGATACTAGTAGATAATAGGTAAATAAATGAATAGGTACAATCATTTTAGAGAGTTGTATTACTAAAAAATTATCTAAACTTATAGCACGTATATATGTATGTATATAATTTATTTGAGTAATTAAACATGGAACTGTTTAAATTTACCATTTAATAACTTAGTGTCGCTGCTCATAGCTGGGGATCCTTAGTTTAAAGGGACCGCTGGTCTAGCAAGATGGTTTTTGATTTTCGAGTCATGACTAAAGAAATGAACAGAATGTGAAATATGAATGTTAGATAGTTTAGAACTTCAGAAGACTATATTTGACCGAAGGAAACATTTGATCCTCTTGTTTCTTGTGAGGTAGAACGGGTGTTTTCTCAGTAAAAAAATACATTAGCAGATAATAGAAGGATAATCACTGTTGGAAACCTGAAATACCATTTAACAATAAAGTCCAATTTCACTGTTTGAAAATATTGTGTATGTCTGAAATGTACTTACTATTAAAAAAGTCTTAATTTGAAACAGCTTTGTTATATTTTCTTTTCAAACGTTAAACATTTCACAGTAAAAATAATAACTTGATATTACACCTTCGATTTATTGTAAGTTCCATTCAAACAACCAAAGTACAATTACATGCAAAACATAACTATATGCTATATATAATTATTTTAAATTCCGTTATTAACTTTGAGCATGTACCTAATATGCACAATATATTGAATAATTTCTAGCATATAAAATGCATATTTCCAATATGCATTTAGGTTCAGCATATAAGCACATGGACTTTTTGCATATATATGCATATTCCCAATATGCATTTTGGTTCTGCATATATGCACATTGACTTTTTGCATATTATATGCAAAAATAGGCATATAATATGCTGCATATCGTGTAAAAAATTATGCATATTTTATGCTGCATATTGTCACATCCCTATTTATCACATTCTATGTATATATACTGAAGCTTTGGAAAAAAGTTTACTCATATTTAATGGGTCAACAATTTATGCTTTGAATCAATTTATTACGTGAGTAGGTTTGACTATATTCATGTTTTCATGTGTGTCAAAACAACTATGACGTGTGTGTCACCAAACATAGTTAATTCAAATCATTTTATGGAGTTAGCCTAGTTAGCCTAGAGCAGCCATCACAGTAGGTTGTGTACTGCTGCGCTCTGATTGCGACCTTGATTTTCTGATGGGCTGTAAGTACCTGTTCACCTCTGTTTCTGCTTGCTCAGCGCTTTGTTTATGCTGCCCTAGTTATCACCTTCTGCCTGCTGTGACACCTAGCTTCCTCTTCTTTAGCTTTTCGCGGCACGCTCGGGTGACAAGCAGTCAATCAGTTTGTTTAGTCGGTAGGACGTGTACAATCAGGTCAGCTGAAAACTTCCTTAACCCACTAGTGAGCATATGGCAGAAAGGGACCGTTGTGTGTCATGTTCTCTTATTAACATCAGGAAGCGGACTGTTGTGTGCACTTGTTGCAGAGATGTTTTTCACCTCTCTTGCGTGGGTCTGTCTAGGCGCCAAGCAGATGCTATCCCTCGATGGTCATGTGTGTCGTGTCTGGGGCGGGGGGTGATAACACCACAACCCGCCACAGATGCGACGATTGATTTGGAGGCATACATCTCTCGGTGCCGTAGAAGCATGAAAGTACTGAGGATAGTCCCTAAAGGAGCCATCTTTTGCGTAGCGGACGCGTTGCAAAAGTTACTTGAAAGAGTAATTCAGGAGGGAACCCCCATTGCGTGGGGTAGACTCTTGAGCTTTTGCTATTGGGCTCTCAGGAGTCCCAGACAACGCAGTTCGGAAGCAAAACGGAATACTTCGTTAACAACGGAAGTGAAAAGACAGGTCGCGTCTTTCATGGAAGAGCACCTGTTAATCATTCCGGAGGAGGGTGCTTTAGGTGTGGGAACAGTGAATAAGGATGTTCAACTGGGGAAGCGTGTGTCGGATAAGTTGTCTGAAGGAGACATTACCGGAGCAGTGCGTCTGTTGGCTTCGTCGTCGGAGATTTCGCCTGAAAATGACGAAACTTTGACGGCTCTCCAACGGAAACACCCTCCTGCTCCTGAGGACCTCTTGTTGCCTGCAGGGCCAGGGGATGACTGCCAGCCGCACGTTGCCAGTGAGGAAGACGTCAGAAAGGCATTGTCTTCGTTCAGGAAAGGCTCAGCGGGGGGTCCCGATGGGTTACGTCCGTGTCACCTGCAGTCTCTTGTCTCCCGTAAAGCTTCTGAGGCAGGCGCCAGGTTACTAACCACCCTAACGATGTTCGTTAACCTCATTTTGAAGGGGGATGTTCCAGAATTTGCTAGACCGATATTCTATGGAGCCACTTTGACTGCTTTGGGGAAAAAGGACGGAGGCGTGCGTCCTATTGCTGTAGGGAACACTTTGAGACGTTTGGCTGTGAAAGTAGGGTCACGTCCCATGATAGCTAGTCTTGGAGAATCCTTGCGCCCTATACAGTTAGGGGTTTCAACTCGAGGTGGCTGCGAAGCTGCAGCTCATGCCACTCGCAGATATCTTGGGTTAGAAGGTAAAAAGGTTATTTTCAAGATTGACATGGCCAATGCTTTCAATAGCCTGCGACGAGATGTGTTCCTGAATGCGGCTAAACAAAGGACTCAGGGGCTTTATAGACTGATTTGGCAGGCTTATTCTGGTCCAACAACGCTTTTTTATGGGGGGACGAACCTCGTATCCGCTACGGGTTTACAGCAGGGCGACCCTTTCGGTCCAGCTCTCTTCTCTTTGGGAATTGATGAGATAACGCGAAGGGTGGACACTGAGTTGAATGTCTGGTATCTCGATGACGGGACAATCGGAGATTCACCTGAAAAGGTGTTCACTTGTTTGCAGCGTCTAATCAATGACCTTGCTGAAGTGGGACTGGATATCAACCGAGAGAAGTGTGAACTGATTTTGCTGAATCATTCTGAGGAAGAATCAATAATTACGAGGAATCTATTCGAGGGGTTGATGCCAGGATTGAGGGTCGTTCCAGTGGAAGATTTAAGCTTGCTGGGAGCACCACTCATGGAGAGGGGCATACCAGCAGCTGTTGCTGAGAAGAGGGAGGATTTGGAGAGGCTTTCGTCAAGGTTGAAACTGATTGAGAACCATCAAGCTTTTGCTTTGCTCAAGAACTGTTTTGCCTTGCCTAAGCTCCAATATATCCTACGTGCTTCACCAGCTCACAGGAATAGTGAGGATCTTTCACAGTTCGACAGGGTCATTGTATCAGCCCTTTCGATGGTTACCAACGTTAAGTTTGAGGGAGACTCACTTGTGCAGGCATCGTTGCCCGTACGGTTTGGGGGGTTAGGAATCAGAATGTCTAAGGACATTGCGCTACCCGCATTCATTTCTTCCCTTTATGCTACCGAGGATTTGGTTAGATCCATTCTGTGCAGAACACAGATTGGGGATGACCGAGAGCTTGGAGCAGCAGTGGAGAAATGGCAAAGTGAGGGTTTAGCCTTAGCTGAGGGAGCTAATGAGAGTCGGCAGAGGTCATGGGATGACCCTAAGTCGGTATCCACTGTGGCCAGACTGCTCGAGGAGGCTGATCAATTGTCTAGGGCACGTCTGCTGGCATCTGCATGTAGAGAGAGCGGACTTTGGTTACATGCGCTTCCAGTTCCTACACTTGGAACGCTACTCGACGCAGAGTCTTTTCGGGTTGCGATTGCGCTACGTGTTGGTGCGGACATCTGTGAGCCACACGTGTGCCGATGCGGCCAGAGGGTGGATTCAAGGGGACTTCACGGTCTATCATGTCGCTACAGTGCTGGACGCCATCCGAGACATACAGCCCTGAATGATGTTATTAGGAGAGCTTTGATTTCGGCTGGTATCCCTTCAGTGCTTGAGCCTCTGGGGGTTGATAGGGGTGATGGTAAGCGGCCTGATGGTATCTCAGTCTTCCCTTTTACAGATGGGAGGTGTCTTTGTTGGGATGCAACATGTGTAGACACTTACGCGGCGTCTCACTTGATCGACTCGGCATTGTCATCTGGTAGCGCAGCGAAGGAGGCGGAGGGGAGGAAGCGACGCAAATATGCGGCTCTTGGCATTCGATATCGGTTCGAACCCATAGCGGTGGAAACGGCAGGTAGCTATGGTGAAACGACAGGCGCACTCCTTACTGAAATCGGCCGTCGCATTACCGACGTCACTGATGATGTGAGAGAGACCTTTTGGTTAGAGCAGAGAGTTGGTTTGGCAGTACAGAGGGGCAATGCTTTCAGTATCCTGACGTCAGTCAAGGAGAAGTATGATGACCGCAGTTTGGGTGTTGCCCTGTGACCTGCTATAGGCACCTCACAGTCGGTTGGAGGCCACTACCATTGGCGATGGTCGGAGCCATGGTCGTAGAGCAGAGAAGCTTATCTTCCATTTTTTAATGTTCATTGTCTTAATAAAGATAATAGCTTTTTTTAATTATTTAAAGAAGGTTTGCTTCTTCTGGCAGGGGGCCTTTTAAAAAAAAAAAAAAAAAAAAAAAAAAAAAAAAAAAAAAAAAAATTATGGATTGAATCAACTTATTATGAGAGTTAGAGTTACATTTTGGGAGTTTGAACATATGTTAAAACAACTATGACATAGTGTTTTGAAGTAACTCACAAAGATTGTCAATTCAATGTATCTGGTGTATGAATTAACTTACTATGAGAGTTGACGCTACTTTTTTAAGTTTAGGTGCGAGTTAAATCAACTATGACATAGTGTGTTATAGTAACCCACAAAGACTGTTAATCCAGTGTATTCTGCAGTGTATGAATTAACTTACTATGAGAGTTGGCGCTACTTTTTTGTAAGTTTAGGTAAGAGTTAAAACAACTATGACATAGTGTGAAAATGTAACCACAAAGACTGTTAATCTTATTTATCTGGTGTATAAATTAACTTACTATGAGAGTTAGTGCTACTTTTTTTTAAAGTTTAGGTGTGAGTTCAATCAAATGAGTAAGTGGCAACTTATGTTTTTCTCAAAGCTAATTTATTCGCATAACACTTTTCAGTTTAAATCTTGTTTCAAGTGTGTTACGTGTTGAATGTGAACGCTCCTCAATACCATTTTAGTTCAAGTGCAAACAATTGCGTTATATGCATTAAATAGTATTATCACTGCCGATCGATTATTAATTATTAATTAATTCCATTAATAAATTGATAAATGTCTGCCTAAATATTCTAAAATATTGGTGATTGATAGTTTGGTGGCTTTATATAGGTAGTTATTTGAAGAGCTGATTATCAGTACATAACTTTTATAATAATAAATTTTGATTACTGCCTTCCAGTTTGTAAACTGATATCCAAACTAATTTTCCTAGATTATTGTTAAATGTTATTATAGGCAGTTACTGCGCTGTCCTCAGAATAGGGTAAGTTCCAAATTATCAGGCGATTTCAAATTTTCGGTCACGTATGAAATATAGTATATAGCTACCTAATAGCTAATTAAAATACAAGTTAATTTAATATAGTTTTTCTTACGCGACCGAAAATGTGGAGCCGTCCGATATTTCGGAACTTATCCTAGTATCTTAAGTAAAGTGGTCTGATAATCTTATATTTTAAAACTAGTTGGTGTACCTATAGGTAGGGTTACACAGCCAAATTCGGTTCTTTAATTTCTAATTGTGACCCTATTAAGAGAGTCTCAAAATCATTCTGAAATTAGTTTAGCTATATACTGAATTGTTGAACATCATAATTTAAACTCAATTTATGATAGGTTCTATTCATTTCACGAGTGCCTTGAAGTCATGATGGTTATTAATGTTTCTGAGATAAGAGACCGCAGTTAGTTAAAGTGCCGCAATTCACCTAATTGACCCTAGTTTTCTATGACTGGGAGAACTCCATCCAGGGAGGTAGTCGGAGGAGAACACCGTCCAGGGATTTAGCAGGGTGAGAACACTCCAACCAGAGGTGAGCCTTTTGATATATTATACTTTCTTGGTATTTAATTAAAGTCTACATTATGAGTGTATGATGAACAAAGTTATTAGGATTAGCTAGAAAAATCCATTGCATTTATTAGAGCTAAATTTATACTGCATCTGAAGATTTATAATTAGTTTAACATTTTATATAAATAATTTACCTATATGAAAGAATTCTCAGTTAATAATTCTTTTCATTTCTTTATTAATATATGGTTTTCTATATTTTCTGAATCTACTTTCAGATCTTGATGAAGAATTGATGAAGTAGATCAACGTCATCAACTATCGGAGTCCTCTTCAATTCCTTTGAATGGTTCAAGAACAATTATGCTAGGTCAAAGTAAGTATTTGAAAATATTAGATGATTCTTAAATATGTATTTGCAATATGATTAGCTCTTACTTTTTCATATGCTTTTAGGGATTCCAGACATGAAAAGAATATCGAAGCTGTCGCTATCTCATCACAAAAGGAAAAAGAGTAGGTGATGTTATTGATAATGTATATGAACGATACTGTGAATTTCTATTCAATATATATTAATATACGAATCTCTTATTTCAGGAATTGGCAACCTACAGTCGTGGAAGAAAGTGACGAGAATTCAAATTGTACTTCTAAATAATAAATCTAAAACTTAAATGTTTATATTTCGTTTTCGATTTGACCTTGGTAATTCTATTAGTATATTTCAATATCAGTGCCTATGAGTAAGATGAATTGCACTAAAATATGGTTTAGAAGATAAAGGCTTTATCATTAATTTATTATTCATTAAGTTATAGTACAATTGCAGCATATCAAAGATTTATCAACTTTTGTAATCTAGCCTGGTTAATTAATTACGTAAAGTTATTTATGTCATCTAACTACTTATTTATAAACTGACCTGATGAGATTACTTATTCAATCTAATCTATTAATTTACAACTGATAACCATATATCAATTCATCGGATCGAAAACATTTCAAAAAGCAAGGATAGGTCTATAGGTGACCAATTATTTTTTTAAATTAAAATAGTATGCATATCACAGAAGCAAAAGTAGAAAATAAATGTGAACATGTTAGATTTGGTCCTAGAAAATAAATAGTCTAATCTTATTGATACCGGGACCTAACTCGAGATTATAATTTAATAGAGTAAATATAGTGACTGAAAAAGTCTTGTAAAAAGTCTGGCTACTGCTAACCAGACCAATATTTCAACCTACACTATAATAGTTGATGTACATTTACTTAGTTTACAAGTAGTTGATATAACCAACACGAGAAGATGATATAACCTACACGAGTAGTTGATATAACCTAACCGAGTAGTTGATATAACCTACACGAGTAGTTGGTATAACCTACACGAGTAGTTGGTATAACCTAACCGAGTAGTTGATATAACTTACACGAGTAGTTGATATAACTTACACGAGTAGTTGGTATAACCTACACGAGTAGTTGGTATAACCTACACGAGTAGTTAGTATAACCTACACGAGTAGTTGGTATAACCTACACAAGCAGTTGGTATAACCTACACAATTAGTTGATATAACCAATATGGTAGCCGGTAAATTGCTCGAAAACAATTGCTCGAAAGACAATTGCTCGAAAACAATTGCTCGAAAAACAATTGCTCGAATGAACAATTGATCGAATGAACAATTGCTCGAATTATAAAATTGCAAAGTTTTCGATTTTATAAAAGTCAGTTATTCATGAAGTGGAGCTGCACCTAACAAAGTGTGTTTCTTTTTAGTAATTGATCATTAATCATTCTATAAATGATTTTAATTATTACTCATTCTGCATAATCTTTTTTTTATACCGTTTGTGTGATCTCGTATGTAACATGTGAATTGGAATCATGTGGTGAATCACTACTATTCATGTTTTTTTTATCATAAAACCCAACAAATTTGTAGATTAATTTATTACTAGCTTATATGTATGTGGTACCTCAATAGATGAAATAACTCAAAGTTATGGCAGAGTTTTAATATATCTACAAAATTTTCGGGTTTTATAAAAACTATCAAAATTAATATAGATTAAATTAAATCAACATGAGTGAAAGATTAATATTGATTCAGATTATTCTTCCTGATTCCTCACTAATGAAGAATAA
Organism: Caprella mutica; assembly: GCA_947561585.1. NCBI lineage: Eukaryota > Metazoa > Arthropoda > Malacostraca > Amphipoda > Caprellidae > Caprella > Caprella mutica. Next base: position 11,447 of record CANNZV010003178.1, on the reverse strand, counting down.
TTTGGTACTCAAAGTAAGTAGTGAAAGAACTTTGTTACAAAGATTTCCTGAATATAAAGTCTCTACCCTCTGAAATGGGACCTCTCAATTGCAAGGATCTCAAGATCTCAGATGTGAAGGTTATGAAAGTGGAAAAACAGTCGCCACTGTCAGTTTTTTGCAAGCACTCATACGATTCAGAATATTCGGATTTCAAAGTATTGAAGAACACACAGAAAATCACCACCATTAAAGAGATATTACCAAGTTACACTAAAACACTCACAAACAATATCGAAAACTTGATAGGTTATGTAAATGAAGCCGGTGAGCAAGAATATTAAATCAGATATTTCTGAAATTTGGTATTTAAAAAGATATTCAACTTTTCATATTTGTACAAATAGGATTATTGAGTTAATCACGTGCATTTACCTTCATACCGTTTTTTCTCAATTATTCTTGTATAGCAGGAGACTATAGCAGGATATGTATTCGTTCATGATGCAATGAATTTTTATATCTAGAACTGTTGAAAGTCCTTAATCTTTGATAAATATGAGATTTTCATTTTGCCGCCAAAGCAAAATGTTATTATTTGCGCACTGTAGACATTATTTACTCCTTGCCACCATTTGTAAGCGGTAGGTGATAATTTATATCTACTTCCGTGAGCTAATTTTTGATAACCAAGTGATCATTCAACTAATACTTTTCATATTAAAGGTCCCTTCCATTTCAATTTGTTTATTACTCTATTCATTCGAGCTATAAGGCTGCTGGTTTTAAAAAGGCAAACCTATTCATATTTGGTTTGTTGACGTCATCACAACAACACTCTAAAATCAAATAGAAAGCTATCGAAGAGCGGCTAAATTATGAAATTGTTTATTCATTGCCAATATATGGAAAGAGTAATGGATATAAATTCATTTATTAAAACTACTTAATCACAGCTTTCGATTTAAGTGTGTTGCTTTGATGACGTAACAATCATAAACCACTCGATTGTCACTACTTAGTATATTTTATATATTGTGTATGATGTACATATGTTTGAACGCATAGTAGGTTCTCTGCGGTCACGTGACTATTATTCTTATTGTTTTCGAAAAAATAAGGATTAAAAAAGTAATATTTTGTATATGGTGTTCATGGGTTGGTACGTATATATAGTAGGTACCAACCTATGCGTTTGTTCTAATAAATAAACTTATTCAAAGCGTTTTAAAAAGTTAATAATTATCAAAAGATTAATAAACAGTTAACAATCAATTAAATAATTTATTCTTAATATTAATGATAAATACTATATATGTATAATGTATATACTATAAACAAAGAGTAAATTAAACATAATTAAGAGATTCTTTTAAGGTTTCAAGCTACAAACATACCAATGCAATTTATAAAACCTATTTTAAAGTAACGGTTACTTATATAGGTAGGTACCAATCTACTATTTTAGCCACTGGCTGTAGCCTAAATTCCAAGTTATTGATCGGTTCTACATTTTCGATTAAATGAGAAAAAATAAGTTTGAAATTTTACATATTAAATGGCTATTTTCAAAAATTGAATTAAAAGGCCTACCATTTAAAATGGTAAATAATATAATTTGTTTTATGATCGTAAATGAAGAATTATTGTCCGATAACTTGGAAATCACCCTAGCCTCCTATGTAGGTACAGAGTTTTTTATTCTGAAATTAACCTCTTTACTTTCGAAGTGTTTAGTTAGTTAAGTTACGAGTTTATAAGGTTGAATGGAGTTATAAACAAATATAAACCATATATTTTTATAACTTCAAAAGTATATGTTATATTCTCTTGACTAAAACAGATGGATATATTATGTTTGTTTTATTAAATATACCTTATTCAAAGTATTCTGAACCAGTTAATAATTGTTAGAAGATTAACAATCAATTATTCATTGATTTAAATAATTAACAGTGAATTTAATCATTAAACAATCAATTTAATCATTAACTTAATCATTTAACAATCAATTAAATCATTTATTTACAAATTTAAAAAATCAACGACTTTTCTGTATACTTCCCTCTGTCGAGGTAGCAACAGGCGGGGAGAATGGAAGAGAGAGTGGAAATAATGTGTAATTTATGGCGTGCGTGGATCCTGTTGCTTAAATAATGAACTCATCACGTAAAAATTACGGCCAGTAGTGTCTAGCAGCCAATTGCAGCACTTGTGCGGAAATGAGTGCAATCACGAGTATTATTACAGGGTGGGGCGTAAGTTTGGAAGCAATTTTTCAAACATTAATATAATTCTTAAAAATAAGTTCCTAAGTATGTGATAGGGTTTGAACTATAGTAAAGACACTACATTATGACGTCGCAGTGTTATTTTTTACAAAAATTTAGTCAATTCAAAAATGTCAGACAAAAGAGAAGCCATTATTGCTCTACACCGTGCCGGGAAGTCAGATTCCGTCATTTCAAAGACTCTCTCAATAGCGAGATCGACTGTTTTGAAGTGTGTGAAGCGTTTTAATGAGAGAGGAAACTTGACTGATCGTCCAAGAAGTGGTAGATCACGCTCACAAGGTACCAAATAACTGATAAAATGTGCCCGAGAGAAGATCAGGAGGAACCCGAAAAGGTCAATACGATTGTTAGCCAAAACAGCTAATGTGAGTCCCTAAACATTGAGAAGAGTTGTCAAAGAAGACCTAAAGATGTCCTCTTTCTTCCTCCAAAAGAGACAGACTCTGTCAGAAGCTGTAAAGAAAAAGAGATTGGAGAAAAGCAAAGCACTTCTGAGAGAAATGAAGTCTGGCACGGCGGGTGAAATTCTTTGGTCTGACGAAAAAATATTCACAGTGGAAATGGCTCACAACCGGAGGAATGACAAAATAATTGGTAAAAGTGCAAAAGACATCCCATACAACCAAAAAACTGTCCACAGAACCATGAAACCTGCTTCAGTAATGGTCTGGACCGCCGTTTCAGAAACTTTGAGATCTCCTTTAATTTTTGTGGAACAAGGCGCCAAAATCAATGCTAAATGATATATCGAGAATATTTTGACGCCAATGTTGGAGTCAGCTAAGGATCACTTCGGTAATGACACTCTATGGACATTTCAGCAAGACGGCGTGACTTCACATACTGCAAATGTCACTCAAAACTGGTGCCATGACCATCTTCCACGGTTTTGGTCCAAAGAAATGTGGCCTCCCTGCTCCCCAGATGTTAATCCTATGGACTTTTCGGTATGGTCCATTCTTGAATCAAAGGCCTGTGGTAAATTCCATCGCAGTGTGGATGATTTGAAGCGTTCGCTCCAGAGATCTTGGAAGGAAATTTCACAAGAACAGTTGCGTGCCGCAGTAGGAGGAGTTCGGAGGAGATTTGAGGCTGTTATTAAAAACAAGGGGGGACATTTTGAATAAATTTATGATTTTTGAATTCTTAAAACCCTTGTGTAATAATACATAACTGTAAATTATTAAATATATTTTTCGTTGGATTATAATATGCACTTTCATTTGCTTGCAAACTTACGATCCACCCTGTATATATTACAAGCAAAAAATTGCTCCAGCTTTGAAGATATAATTACTATTTTTTGTCATTTCTAATATTATAAATCATAGTTTGTAATTATTAAAAATATTCACACAAATGTAAATATATTTTCTTGAAATTAATTTGATAAACTAGATCATTTATTCGATTGATTTTAAATAAAATGTTACTATTTTGTTTTAAAATGATATAAATTTGATCATATATTAGAAAAGAAAATTATTTTATTTAGAATTTTTTGATTAAATATAACCTTTTATGTGAAAAATATGGATGATATTATTCACAAATACATACAGATATAATTTATTGATAGTATTAAAAAGCTTTTATCAAACTTTTGTTATGCCTCAGTGTTTTAGTTTAGTTGACTTCATGTTTGGTTAATGTTGATCGCTTAGTAACGAACAGGTATTGGCTGATATAAGACATACAATAGAATAGAAACATGGTGAGGAAACTGAACTAACTTATGACTGCTGAAATTGAATTAATAATACATAGTATCATCAGAATATATATGTTTCAATTTAATATAACCAATGGTTGAATTTCAGGTGAAACTACTACTCCTTGCGTTAATGTGGACTGGGTTAGTGAAATCTACCATTTTCACTGTACGCTACAGTCGCATGTTTGAGTACTGCGGTGATCTTCAGGTGAAAAATTTCACTGCAGATAGTAAAGTGAGTCTTCTTTATTCTTTGAAATACATTTTCATTGTCTTAACTAATTCTATCAAGTACAATTACAATTTAACATTTCTGTGGAACTTCTGAAATTAAGAACAGTTTTCTTTAAAGAATATACATAAGTGTGTAATTGAATGACAAATATAAGTTAAACTCTTTGTAAATTTGTATTGTTGTTTTTTGAAGATGTATGTTATGTTAACAGATGAAATTTGGAATACATACTAATCTAAAAGGTTTACATTGATCCTACAACTTCTATGGTCATACCATGACTTGAATTTTTCTTTGTTCTGATTTGTTGTTTGGTCAGACTATTTGATCAAATCTTTTATGTTTTCTGTTCCTAAAAGTTACTGCTCGAAGAAAAGAATTTTTTCGAGAGCGTAATTAGAGTTTATTTATACTCGAGTTTTCATATTCATGTCCTTATAAATTCAGAATAAGCACGCAATCGTACAATAAATTAATCATTGTATTGTAACAACCTATAAACTAAAAATTATTTTCATACATAATCAGAAATTACATCGGGAATTTTAATCTCAGAGTTATAATTCCTCAGAATGAGAGTTTTTTGTTAGATTTTAAGTGCCCTTTTGTGATACCTAACACCCAATATTATAACCTAACTTTGTGTAAAAACTATTTCTGAGTTTACTAATAATATACTATTAGTCTTAACTTTAGTAGAAAAGTTCATGTGATGGTGCATCGAATGTCACGCATTAAAAGTTCCCTGAATAATGAAATAATGAACAATAGCTTATTAGTATTCCCTCTATTAAATAATGAACCAAAAATCTATATAAACGAAAAATCCAGAAAACCTGAAAACAGACATTACACTTTCAGATTTGATGCGACTATCAGAACTAATTGTTAATTGAGGAGAGTTTTAGCTTCAATGGTTTATTTACTGTTGAATTATTTTCTTTCGCATTCAACCCATTTAATCACGTAAATAATCAAATTGGTGACAAAAATCTATATATGTAAAACTTTCTTTTCATATATTTAAAAATAAAAAGAATAGTTCAAATACAAGCTGTACAGGTTAAAATTTCCAGTGAGTGTGATTTTGCATCTTATTATTTAATAACTTTCCACTGTATTATTGAATGTTTCATATTGTTTGTTTGTAAAATGCTAACTATGCTGCTTAATTCAGGATTATAAACTTAAGTGGAAATGATCTTATTTCTAAGCTGAAATTTTCCTTACTAAGAAAACTTTACTTGGTACTTTTGAAATTCGAATTTGATTTTCTATCGTCTCTTTGTTTCTAGATCCCACTGTTCAAAAATCAATTCATTATATGTCATATAAATATTTAAAAAAGGTTAAAATTTCAGAATTGTTGTTCAGAATTATATTGAAGGGATAGTAAAATAAAACAATCGCCAAATTGGTTTTAAATCGATTCAGAATATTTAATTATGTAATATTTGAATGCTCGTTTATTTATAAAATGTTCATATAAAAACTATACAATAAAATTAGCGACACCTAGCGGAAGCACTTGCACTCATTAGTATGTACGTTAGTATGTTTGTTGCTTTCATATTAATTTATGTATGCAGTAATCAACCTTTGTTTGTGTCAAAATGATGAAAAGATTATGTGAGTTCGAAGACAAGAAGGCATAGTTTTAAAAACAAATTCATCTCTTCACTTGAGCTAGAAATTAGATAGAAACTTATCTCAGTTGGTTTGTTTACAAGATGGCGCCACTGATTGTGGTGCCATCTACTGTTAGCATTTGGTAAGAAATTATTTATATATAAAATGATATATTTCCATTATTAGATTTTATTGAACATTATAATTCTACAAGATATGCTTTATTCTTCCTAAGCAATCGTTTGACATTAAAATTGTTATAACAAAATATGACTGTACTGCCCCTTTGAATTTGTTATTAAACTAGTAACAAATCAATATTGTAATTTACCCATATATTCCCACTGTTGCGTGAATGCAAATCTTTAATAATAAGATGCAAAATCACACTCACTCGGAAATATTTGAAAAGAAAAAGTTTCCCATCTATAGCTAGATTGTAACCTATTTGTCAACCATTTGATTATTTAAGGGGTTAAATGTGAAAAAAATGGTTACAAATAAATAAATTTAGTATTACTTCAGTAATAATTTCTTTACTTCTTCATTCATAATTTTGGACTACACAATTAACATTGTTACACTAAAATTTAGGTTAAGCCTTTAGGGGACCGTCTCCCTATAAAAAAAAGTTTATTAGTTAATATTGAAATTTGAAATTTTCATGGTTAATGCAACTACTGAAATGGAGTATTTTTTTATATAGGATCCTTTTTACAACTTGCCCACATCACCTTTTACTCCCTTAAAAAACAAATACAGGGGTACTTTCAAAAGGCTTCAACTCATACAGTTTTTGAGCTAGATTTCAGAATTCAGTTTCCCACAAAGGTACATAACTTTTTATTCAAATTCATCTAAGAAAAATTTTAGAAGAATTGTTTCCATTTTTTTTTAATAATACTGATTTTCTTTTATCTCCTTATACTTTCTCACATACTGAAGAATTTGAAAAAAAAAAGTTTGTAACTTTGTGACCAATTCATTTATGTAAAAAAACGAAACAAACCCCATGTTTTCAGCTCAAAAACTGTATGAGTTGATGTCTTTGGAAGTCGTAAAAATATGCTTTTCAGGAGAGACTATTTATTGAATTTTTTTGTAAAAAAATTGACGAACTAATATAATTCTCGTTCCATAACCTAGCTTGGAATCATTTGATGATGTGAGACCTAAATAAACCCTCAATACCTGTGCTTACCTGACAGTATAATTCACTGTGCATGGAAAATTGCCACAATTTGTGTTTAGTTTTCATATAGGTTGCCCTAAAAGCCCATGGAGCTTATAAGGGATGTTATTAGGTGTGTAGTTTCACTTTTCTCAATAATAGATTTATTGTTCTTCATACCTTTTTATGAATAAAATTGTTTCATTGTTTCAGTTCAAATCTTCCAATACAAAATTAAAATATATAGCATGGCAGTTGTCTGCAAGCCAGTTTGTCGGATAACTTGTCCGTTGTGACAGTTGTCATCTATGACAGTTGTCCGCATGACAGTTACCCGTACCTCGTTGAACGGGTACATAACATACGCGAAGTAACAGGTCCAATGAACATTCCCAACTCCCTTGTTTGAACTTTTCCTACTCTAGAGAAATGTATAATGCAATATTGCATTATGCTTTTAATGTGCTATAAATGTACCTCTAAGTTGATTCGGGTTCATTGTTTTTATTGGGCATCGCAGAGTTTTCAAGTGCTGCGTTAATTATAGATGTGTGTTTATTTTTATGACACCATTATTTCTCCGAGTTGACCATAGTTTTAAACTCGCAGACCATTAAGAATAACACAGGATTATTACATTGGATAAATTATATCCAATACGATTAATTGATCAAGCAAGTGATCAGTCATTGTATTTATTTCCAATTTAAAACAAAGTTATCATAAGTTTTACACTTTTGCGTAATTTGAACCGATACGTAACAATTATTATTTAATAAAAACTCCTTATTATTCAAATTGGTAAGTTGAATATCGTCTCAAGTAGTTTGAGTCTTCTTGACAGCGTATTATCAGGGGAAAAATATGAATACAGATAGAATATAAGTAGCAAAAACCGTGGATTTTTCAGTCAATATTTAGAGATTTGGCACCGTTGCTTAGGATAAGCTTCGCCTTTTTGTAGTAACTGGAAAAGTTGCCAATGAGTTAATAGTAAATGACAATAATGATACCAATTATTGAGTTTTATTGAATATTCAAAGATAGTATCAATTAAATTATGTTGTTCATTAATAATTGAACATATACTTTAATGAATTATTTTGGTAAGTCAGTTTCAAATTCTTTCAAAATCAAAGAAATAGAATTCGTAACATCATATAATATATTTTACAACTCTTAACACTCAATAACTATAGCCCAATATAACTGAGAGATTATAAAAAGCAGGATATCTTGAACATATAAGAATAATTCTTTCGATCAAACTATATTACATCGAATCACCTAACAGAACATCGCTAAAATCTACCATAAATATAGGCTTCATAATATTAGCTGTGTGGTGTATGGTCAAATTATTTATTATATTATTTTAATATTCATAATTTCGTTATATTTAATCCTCAAATTTGTTTTTACTTCAATATTTTAGATATATCATTCATGAACTATATTACTAGTAGGGCTGTGCCCAGCTGTTACGAATTATTATTATTCAATACTATACTTTATTATTGCAACTATTAAACCATTAAATATTTTTAACAATTTTATTAGAGAAAAATACATACCGAACGAAACATGTATTCACAAAACTCCTTCAAATTTTATCGTATTCATAACTTTTAACGCTATTATATAGAGCGTTAAAATTACTATGCTAACCAATAGCAGTTTTAGAGAATTGCGATAGGGTTTTGCTCTTCAACTACGGGGTCTTAGATTTATGTGGTAGGTGGGGCTGTAAGCTTAAAAACAATCACTTCTTCAATTTCTTCTTCAATCCGAGAGTGCAGCCACTGGTGCTTGTGTTATTTTAATCATATCCCTTTTAAGAGACTGTATTCACGTAGTAGCTTTTCTGCATCCATGAGCTCAATCACCGACTGATAGTTGGTGACTTTATTCATTGGGATATTTTCCTTCATGACTGTTTCATAAAGGTAATTGTATCTAATTTCCTTTTGACGTCAGCGACATGGTTCCGAAGCAACGTTAAACAAAATTCTTAGATTTGAGATTTACTTTAAAAGGACCGAAATTGAAGATAGAATTTATTTTGCAATTATTATTAAAGATAAAGGTATGGAGACTTGAGAATGAGAACTCCAATATTAACCTTGTCACAATGATATTCACATCTGGCAACTGTCCTTGAAAACGATCAAATGAGTTTTAATTTTGATTCATGTAATAAATAAATGAAACTGAAACTTTGGAGTATTGATTTGTTAATTAATTTAAGGGAACCGTCCCCAAATTTTGAAAAGTTTTTTATTATTGAAGTTATGGTTCTGAAACTTTGTATATATATATAAAATTGAAAAAATTCCCTATCGTTTTTGTTCATGACATTTTTTCGATTAGACCCATAGAAAACGAGTTATTCGAATTTCGAACAAATTTCGAACCATTTTCATAAACCCTACTCCTGTTTTTTTGGTTGGAGCTAGAGCATTACGGTTTTTTGCATTCGACTCTCCATACTGATATCTACATTATTGCGGCATACGATTTTTGATTTTCGAATGGGTTTCCTAAATTTCGACTTTTTCATGAAAAGTAAAAAAATTTGAAAAAAAATATGTCGGAAAAAATTTTCTACATCAAATTCGAAAATCAAAAATCGTATGCCGCAATATTGTAGATATCATTATGGAGTATCGAATGCAAACAAACTGCTAAGCCATAGCTTCTACCAAATAAAAGCATTAGGCTTTTGAATTACATGATTTGTAGATATCTGAAGTAACGAGTAAGCTCCCATTCAAAATTTGATAATCTGGCACACAGCAGACTACTCTCGCGAAGGTCTGCGGGTAACTGAGGAATATTTCTTTGCAAACCTTAGTGGGCGTGTTAGTAGTGGTAGGTTAGATACCAGATATATCGAGATAATTAATTATTACGAATTATAATTGGCTGAGAGATGGTTTTTAGAGTACATATTGACTCCCTATACCCCCCGGCCCTCTTTCCCCTTTCTCCCTCTCTCCAGGGGGTTAGAGTTACACGATACCTCTGGTATTTTGCACACACTATAAGAAGGTTATAAAGCAACTATTTACACAATAAAAAAAATGATAAAATTTTGAGATTTCTTCGGGGACGATCCCCTTATTGTCGTTAGCAACATGAACAGGAATTTCTAGTATTTAGAGTAATTGTGAAATGTGTAGGATGCTGTATTTTGATCAATTTTCCCAATTATTAGTATATGTGCAACACCCACAAATTTCAATTTTCGTTTTCGGAATCCTTGAAACAAATATATAACTGTTGAGCTAGATCATGGATAGTTTTGAAATATGCATATTTAGGGTTAATCTATGACTATAATAACCTAGATTTAGATCATTTTGATTAATTGATCTTACTTTTTTAATTGCCAGCTATACTGCCTATACAATTACAATGTGTGGAGAAGAAAAAGACATCTACCCAATTTACAGTATTTAATTTACTATATGTTAAATTCTATTTAGCCGACATTAAAGCAATAGGATATTAAAGTTCTATTTAGTACTGGATTCAATTTTTTTAGTTTATACTTATATCACCGAATCCAGATTAAAATTACTTACTGAAAAATAACTTATTTACTGAAGTAATTTAAGATTTAGTCATAAATACGAGACATTAAAATCTATCGAGAAGAGACTCCATATATATGCAGAACAAGGAATCGAATTTGTAATGTATAAACTATATAAGAAGTATCAAGTACAATTAAAAGTATTAGGATAAAGAATCAACTGTTGACGAACATTATTTTACAAATAAATTACGTTTCGAATCTAAATAAATTGAAACCTACTGAAATGTTTGAAAGATTGTTACAGGAAATTAGACCATTGTACCTATAAGCTATTATAATATGAAAGAGGACATTCTAGATAAAATCTGCTAATAATGTTCACAACAGTCTAAGACTTGACTATCTATATTGCTGCACTAAGCATCCACAATACGTTAATAATGCTTTACAATGAACATTACTACAATATGTATTGATCATTGAACTAAATTCCAAGTTATTTACTTTTATGGCTGACAAACAGACTGACACGGTTTCTCCTATAATAATATAGATTATCATTCATGAATATCCTCTTGGTGACATAACTATGAATTTCTATCAACTTTATGGGGCGCAGGTGATAGAATGTCTGTTTATCACATTTTGTGACGGAAGGACCGACTTCTTCCATATTAGTATAGATAAAATTGAAAAGAAAACTACCATCAAAGATGTTGGATATAAAAATAGATGCATGAATATTTCCTATGATAAAAACTTAAGTCGATAGTGAAATAGGATTACATGCATTTATAAAATATATCATTATAGTGCTATCGACCAATCTGTAGTATCAGTCGATCGCCCTACCCGCCTTCCCTCCTCATTGTCCCGAGGCAACC
>CANNZV010003177.1:70668-102940 GCA_947561585.1 Caprella mutica | reverse complement strand
CCTTAATATTTCGATAGCTCTATTTGTTTATGATAACTTTAATGCCAAATTAATGGTGAGAGGTGACTAACATACCAATTTTGAAGGGAAACAAATTTAGAAACAGTATGAATTTTTTTGCTTCAATTGAAATGAATATAAAAATTTTGTCAATTAAATTATAATTTTATGAAATTATAATAGTCTTCACTGTATCTAGTTTTCTATAACTTTTCACATTAATTTTTTTTAGCACAGACTCTACCTTCGAATCTAAAACCGATTCTGCCTTATGTTTTATCCTAAAAGAGCATAAATAAATAAATACATCATTCAAATTATAGATTTCTCTTTAAAACAGTATTGTAATTATTACTCCTTGCAATACTCACACTAAAATAACTGTCAGGTGACAAAAAATGTGTTTTGTCTAGTGCGAGGTTTTTTCAGTACAGTTAAAAAAATTTCTTGGTCTAATAGGAGGTTTGTCTACTAGGAGGCTGGTTTACTATGAGGTTTTGCTGTAGTTTAACTTTAACCACTTCCGAAATACTTGAAAAATATGCTGTTCAAAAGTAGTTCAATGTGATATGTCTCTTAAATGGATGTGTTAATCGCGGAATGACTCTCACAAGACATTAACAAATGGTGACCGTATATGACACTTACGATACAATAACCCAGTATGCAGTAACATAAAGGGTATAGAAACTAGTAGACGACGTAAAAAGATGACGTCACCAAAACAAAACATTTCTTGTTTGAGCGGCTCATAATTTCTCGTATTTGCATGTTAATATCGAGAAGTTTAAAGTAATTAAAGAAAAGCTAAAATAGCGATTGAACCTCGATCAAAGTTGAACATATAGATATAATTCAGGTGTGTTTTTATTGTTCATTTTTTTACTTATCTATAAGAAATAAGGGCTTAAACATATACTTCCTAGGAGACTAAACTAGTGCAAGTTAACTGCTAAACTGTAGTTCCTATGAATAACAATTAAGGAATAAAATAATGGAAATACAATTTAACTAACCATTTAGTAATTGACAAGAATAAAAAAGTAGAAGTGACTAAGTTTAAGTAGGTAGTCCCTTGTTTCAAAGTGTGGTCAGAGTCGCCATTTCCGGGCACGCCGTGGTCACAGCAAACTAGATTCTATGAGCTGATTATAATATCCTATATGTTACTGTATCCTGACATAACCACATGGTGAACGTATATGACTTACAATACAGTACCACATTCGGAACGAATAAAAGTATTACGAAGAGATATTTAAATAATGCATAGACAATGATGATATTATAAATAAAATAATAATACAGTATAAATCTTCCAAAAATAAAAAATAAACTTATCATTTCATCTCTAAATAACAAAAACATATATGTTTTAACATAGATAAGCTTCCTATTAGTTTTAATGAGATAGACTACTTACTTCATGTAAAAAAAATCAATATATGACAAATTAAATCGATCATATATAATTTAATTGAGGACATTAATGGTTATTAATTAATATTTAACTTAATTTCAAATTAGTTATTTACATGTTTTTGACCATTTAGACTGTATTTTAACATGTTAAACCCCTCTGACCGTATTTTGTTTGACCAGATTGTCCAATCATCAAAATAATTAGGCTTAAATGCAAGGAATTAGGCTTATTTACATAGATAGTTCCAGATACATTTAGTCATCATAACTTTTAGAGTTAGCAAAATACTACAACAAAATCGGTTGCTTCTATGATAGAAAATGATGTTGCGAGAAGAGATTTTTATTTGTTAAAAAAATTCATATCTGAATATATCGAATTACAAAAAATATCAGGAAGAGATAATTGATGATATAGTGCTGGGACAGTATGCTCTTAAAATCATAGATCCCAAAAATATCATAGACGAAACTAAATGAAATGGTATCGAATACTATATATCGGTGGTTTAGAACGATTCAATACTCTTTAATTCTCTCCGTCTATAATATTTTCGGTATCTATGATTTTAAGAGCATATTGTCCCAGCCCTAGACTGATGAAATATGTCATTTATTTGTTACACTGAATACAATATATGCAAAATTCCCTCATAGTAAATATAGTACATAATAATATATTAAAAATTGAGTGGAATCCATTATTTTTATTCTCCCACATTACTTGCTTCATGTCTCCTAAATCTATTTTATATCAAATTCGTTAATTTCAATTAGTTGAGGTAAATTTGAATTCAATGAAGTATGGAGAACTAATCATGATTTTTATATTAATAATCTTATATAATTAGAATATCTACAAATCATAGAAATTACAAATCATATATAGAACATAATTTCGTAGATCTCAATTTCTATAATAAATTATGTTAATATGATTATATTCTTTGATTTGTAGATATTATAACTTTATAAGATTATTAAAATGTAAACCATTATCAGTTTTCCATATATATCTAAATTCTAATTTACCTCATCTAATTGACGAATTATTGCTCCTATAAGCTGAATCAAAGTCACCCAAAATTCTGTCCCTTCCATTTCCATATCCTGGTCACTTCGAAGTTCGGTCTGAAATCTTTGGTTCATTTGTGTTCGTGTCTACGCATTGGAAGGTTCTAACTGAAAACTGAAGGTAAGTTTTGAAAACACGTGTTAAATTAAGTTATGTGAGGTTGGTACATTACGTGAAAATAATAGAATATGTCAGTCGTGTTTATGGTGAAGCAATAATATAAAATGTGTCCGAAAAAACTTATATAGTTTCGAAATGATACCACGTGGGAGCTAAAATCAAACTTAAGTTATAAGGTAAGTTGCGAATTATCAGTCGGTTCTACATCTTCGGTCACATAAGAAAATCCATGATACCTACAGGACAGGTATCATGGATATCAATAAAAATAGAATAGTTTTTATTATATATCTCTTTTCTTATATGACCGAAGATTTGGAACTGACCGATAATTCGTAACTTATCCTATTCCGCGTTATACGATATTGCATAGAAAAATCATTGATTGTTTCCAGATTACATATTGTGGTTACAGAGAGATGTTTCGATAATTCATAACAATTTAATTTAAAGGGGCAGTACATTCATCAACATGTCTTGCGATTTTGTATTAATTGTACGCATTTATTAATTTACTATACTCAAACGAATTCAAACAGAGACAATTTTCTGTTGTGATTAATTCACGGTAACTAAAATAAACATCAAAATTACATACTATCCAGATATAAATTTTTTAGAAGCAATTGGTTCAGAATATAGTCTTTATGATAGATTTTTTTTAGCAATGACTGTGTATATAATACGTACAGGCAGGGTACGGGAACATAATGGGTATGATAATCAGCTCACCGAATCTAGTTTGACGTGACCATGGCCTGACCGGAAATGGCGACTCTGACCACACTTTGAAACATGGGACAACCTACTTAAACATAGTCACTTCTAAATATATTTATTTTTCTTATTAATTACTAACTAAGCATTGGTTAAATTGTATTTCCTTAATTTTATTCCTTAATTGTTATTCATAGGAACTGCAGTTTAGCAGTTAACTAGCACTAGTTTAGGCTCCTAGGTAGCATATGTTCGAGACCCTATATTTTTATAGATGAGTAAAAAGAAATGAACAATAAAAACACACCTGAATTATATCTATATATTCAACTTTGAGGTTCAATCGCCATTTTCGCTTTTCTTTTACACGAAACCCTTATAAAATGACTTTAAACTTCTCGATATTAACATGCAAATACTGGGTGACAAGAAATATGTTGTTTTGGTGACGTCATATTTTTTCGTCGTCTCAGGGTACAAGAACATAACATGTATAGTAACTAATACACGACGCAAAAATATGACGTCACCAAAACAACACATTTCTTGTTTGAGCGGCTCATAATTCCTCGTATTTGCATGTTAATAAGTGAGGTCAGAGTCGCCATTTCCAGCCACGTCAAACTAGATTCGATGAGTTGATTACCAAACCCGATATGCTACTGTTTCCTGCATAGTTATTATACCCGTTATGTTCCTGTACCATGCACACATAATAAATAGTACAAGCAATTTCCTTCCGAGATTCATCACATTCAACACGGTTAATTTATTATTTCTATCTTTTCTCTTTTTTACCAATTTCTTTTATCTCAAAAGTTTTTTTGTCATAAAAGTTTTTTGTCCCAAAAGTTTTTTTGTCTCAAAAGTATTTTCTCCCTCCTTAAAGTCATAATGAAAAGTTGCAATTCGTACGATTAAAAATTACATTTTGATAAATTTAAATTTAGATTGCAAACGTAAGTTCCGTGTTAACGCACCTCTCCTTATTTTTGGACTCGTAAAATCTCCATATAACATATAACTTTCATTTCAATTGGTATCCATGATACCTTCATTATCATATTATGAAACTTAAACGCATCCTCCCCTCCCCATTTGTAACTTCAGAAAAAATAAATTGATATTTTGTAACAAATTGACCCTAGAACTAGATCTATAACCTAGTATTGCACCATATAACAAAATGGAGAATACGATTGCAATAAATTATTTCCAAAAGGTGTTCCATAGGTAATTGGGTATATAATTACATGTTGAATAATGTAATCTTTAATGTATACAAGCACTTGGGATGGTTTCAACGACACAAAAACGAATAGTATACCTATAGTATTTTGAGTTTAGGAAAATTCCATTGATGTTTTCATAGATGTATTTTCTTTATTCAATCTACATTGAATGTTTTCACATCAGGTTGTTATTAAATTATCTCTTGCAATAGTTCCATGAATGTCTTTGGAATCTCTACTTGAAATAGTTTCTATAAAATTTAAATATTTTATCTTTTTCAGGATTTGAAGTTGCCGTGGATAAAAAGAGAAGCTTTACGAAGTGTTCATCTGAAACATGGGTTTTAAATTGAAGAAAAATTCATTGTACGGCTCCAGTTACCTAGCTGAACGATTGATAGAGAAACCATTCTTTTTGGGTGTTAATGGAATATCGGGAGAACCATTGGAAGGAAAACCATGGACATTAGACTCTAACCCAGCATTGTGTGCCCAAGATGTGTGCAACAGTAGTAGCCTGGAAGATGTTGTGATTTTCTTCCTTCATGTCAGGCAATACAATTGCAAGGGATACAATTTCTCTCCAAAAAAATTCGAAATGGTTCAGGATGTCATTTCAGAAATTCTTAAGAAAATTGTCAAAGAAATCGTTCCTGAAAACCCAATTTTGTTGGATACTATGATGGCCGCTTATAATTTGATGACTATATTTAGTGATGTAGTAGTTCAATCCTATTCTATATTGAATCGTATGAAATCTACAGAAAAGCTTGAAAAAAATTTACTTATTACAAAATATTTTCACTACATACTGTTCACAAATTTTCCAAGAGATCCTACCTACAAAATGTCGGCATTAGAAATTGTTGTCGCAAGCTGCTTGAACCTGAAACACACTCTCAAGTATGCCATAGGAATTATTGAACATAATAATTTAAAAAACATGAGCACTACAATCACATCAGACTCAAAAAACGTAAGATTTTTGTCTGGTGAAGTTCTTGACGAAATGGACGATCCATTTTTCAAAGATCTCATAACTGAGGTAATAATTAATGAGGATAAAGTTGATATCGCGGGGTATACTAATTCTACTGCCGTCAATTTCACAAAGTTAGAAAAAGAAATTTTGGAGAGAGCCACAGATTTACACACTTTCGAAAGTCTTACTGAGAATTCTATCATTGACAGTCGTAATTTGGAGAACTATACGGAATTACGAAATCTGTGTGACAATAAATCCATTACAAGTGAGAATGGGAATAGTGAGAATTTCCGGAAGATCACAAATGATTTCATCAAGCAGTTTTGGAAGCAAAGACTAAGAATAAATGCACATAGAAGAAGTATATTGTTTCATACAGAAGAAACTTATTTCATCTTCTTATTCACGACTTTAGTACTGGAATATTTGAAAATAATTTCAATGGATCATCCAGAATATGAAGAGTTGCTTCGTGAGAACTTGACAGAATTTGGCTCTATACTAAATTCAATCAGATTCTCTGAAATCGACCAAGCAATCACTAATAAAACCTCGGCCATCCTCTCTAAAACTTTAGAAGAATTGGTAACAGATCCCACGGTTCAACATTTCATTGAGGGAACGCCCGCTAAGATAATGTTGGTGACAACTAAAATTACTTACTATTTAGGAATGGCCAGAAATAACGAATCGTGTGTTTTTGAGATGCAAGAAGATTCATATCCAACTTTTTCACTGTCTGACTTGAAACCCATCGAAGATGTAACGGGAATTGCCAAGATTAGGAAATCAAAGTGGAGAACTGCTCTTGTGGCAACTATTGATAACAAGTTCCCATTCTACAACCAAGATCATTGTCCAGTTTGTCTTAGCGAACAGAAAAAAGATGATAGCTGTTACTTTCTATGTAAGCACACATTGTGTTCTTCCTGCATCAAAAGTTTCATCGATAACGAAATGTAAGTAAAATGACACAATTTTCTTGTATATTTACCATAAACTTTTCATATAACTTATACATTTACTTGAAGATCACTTTATGTGCAATCAGACTCAATAATTTGTATCCTATCAGAGAAAAGGGGCGGTGCTTATACTAATTTCACAAATAACTTTAATAGTAACCTTTTTTATAATCTTACAAAGTTATCGTCGTGCGCCCAGACCAATTTCAATATATCTACAAGTATTACAATTAGCAAAAATTTTCTTTTTGTAAATGTGAAATTAGTAAATTGAGCTAAAATCATAACAGATGCACTTTTATTTGTATATCATTTATTTATTTATTGTTTCTTTCTCAGACATCACTGCCCTGTTTGCCGCCATCCGATTTGTGAATACCTACCAAGTGAGAAATTAAATGACATTTGCCAAGCTCTCCAGTAATTGTGAATGAATATCTACAAGTTGAATTAAAAATTTGTTTATGTTTTTAATGTTGTTTTATTATTATCTTATATTATCAGAAGGGAATAGTTTTGCTTACAATTTGATAAAAAGTATGGTATATTGCAGTGAGAAATATATTTTGTGGTGAACAGTCTTGAGATAATATATAGTGTTAAATAGTGATATTATAAGTAAACTAATTTCAGAATTTTCATTTCTAACAATTAAAAATCGTAAAATTAGTTTTGTTTGGACCTCTTCTAATTTCTCTTGCTGTGAAAGAAAAACTGAAATTATTTGCAACTTCAAATACATTGAAAATGAATCAAATATCATCATGTGATAAACATATTTCTGAAATTTCAATTAGAATACGAAAAGTGTAATATTTTTTAAATAAACACCTCTTCAAAGAGTAATACAGTAGAACTCCTCTATAGTGAATGAGTTAGGATGTAGCCTGAACAGTGAACAAATTTACGAATACAAGATCAAACAAAACTAATTTCACTGGTTTTACTAATAAGTTCAGTTTACTGATGCTTTATCTGCCGCACTAGTTGTGATGAAGACCTGGGGTTCGACTCTCCGTAAATAAATTCGAGTTAAGGTAAATTCTATACTCTAATATGGAAATAATGAACACAATAATTTAGAAATTATGAGCATGTTTCATCATTATCTTTTCATTCACTTCTTCATGCAAAGAATACATGTGCCGGTAGCGAAAAGAAAAGTAGGCTCAGCATCTCCCACTTCTTGGTTCGGATTCATGAACATGAAGTTCTCATCGATTAGGTTAGACGGTTCATTTGGAAGCCATTTGTAGACGGTAGAGTCGCTGGTGTCGTATTCTTTGCCAGTGTGATCTGTGTAGAGAAAAGACGGAGGACCTGGTCTCTTGATGCCGAGGACGATGAACGGCTTGGGCCTTATTTGGAATATTGCCTTTTCCTGAAATGCAATGAGCTTTAAGTTGCATTATGAGAGTCACTGAGAACTATTTGAGCAAACCAATAATATATATAAGCTATGTTTAAGAGTTTATGATTTTCATAATTTATCCCAGTGTACTATTTGGAGTTAAGCAATTGTCAAAATAATAATAATTTCAAAGCTAATTTTGACTTATTTCAGTTCATTAGAATTAATTGATGAAACCTCACCAAATTGGTCAAAGGTGGTAATATTGGGACTGCGCCCATTTCTCCACATCGGTCGTGAATGGTTCTGAAATAATATATAATATATAAGATTTATACATTATGTCTCATAAAAAGTGTTACCCATATCTAGAATATAATCATTTCATGAGTAATTTCTATTGATTGATTTTCATATACTTACATACATTTTCATAAACATACTTTCATAGTCAGTAAATTTAATTACGGAGCCTAGACTTCAATTTAAAAATATAAGACGTTGCTGCTATACGTACTTTCCAAATGGGCCATGACAAATATATAATGATCAATTATCAAATTCAATTTATCTATTTTGGGATAAATGTTAGTTGTAGATATCTTTAAAATGTGTTTCGACGTAAGATAGTTACCCCACATCAATCCAAGAGGCTGGTCTTTCGATAAGAGCTTTCCCTTGATACAGCTGACGTCGGTAGGTTTTTCCGGCAATGTTTTCAATCTGAACTCCGTTACCTGCCCACACTATCAGTTTGCAAAGTGGAGTCTGAAAACAACCAAAATGTCATCATTAAATTTAAACACATAATGGAAAAATACGATTATAACTTCTCATTATAAATATATAATTATTTGAAAGAACCATCTACTTTATTAAATTGTATCAGAATAAGGATATATCTTCCACCACATTAAAATAGATAGACTATTTACCCTGTTCAGTCTTCAAATAAATGTGATGCATATATACGTATTTGATATTCCCAGAAATATATAGGTAGACTATATATAATCTGAATATTGAGATATTTCTAAAGTAGGATATTTCTAAAGGTCCGTACACACGTAGAGTTTTTTAAGTCTTTCCACCGAACTTTTTGCTAAGCTCCTCCTACTTTTTCCACGAGAATATAAGGAAAAGGGATATAATTATTATTTATTTTAGTTTTTATCCAAGATACCTGCAGGTATCATGAAATAAATAATAATTATATCGTTTTTTCTTATATTCTCGTGGAAAAAGTAGGAGGAGCTTAGCAAAAAGTCTGTGGAAAGACTTAAAAAACACTAGGTGTATACGGCCTTATAATGTCTAAAACTCACAGGATTTTCATCCCAATTGTACCCGCCACAGTTCTTATTTTGGGCACAAGAAAGAGCGCACTGAACCATATTCAACGCGTCATCAGACAAAAAGTCCGTACTAGTCAAAGATGTGAGCAAAACTAGACTGAATGCCACAGCAACCATGTTTGAAATAAATCGAAAAATGTAACTGATAAAGGAGAACCTGGAATGAAGCAATGGCCCAGAAGTATTATTTCATGGTTATATTATAGTTCTACGATGATGTACTTCAAATATAATCTATTTCAACGATAACTGTAACTATTGAATATCTTTAGCATCTCATATAATTATAACTCGGGGCCAATGTAGAAAATCTATTTATAAATAATTTATAATCTATTCATATATAATAATATAATTCATTAAATTATAAAACTAAATAATTTTAATAATAAAAATTAAATTTATTTTATTGATTATGAATTTATGATTTATCTAAATACAAAATTCATCCAATTTGATATACATTACGCATGACCTTAGCTTGCTGAGTACAGAAACGTACTAAATGTTCATAGTTTGTATTTTTATAAAGTCAATGTTGAAAAAGAAAAAGAAAAGAGAGTTAAGAGACTGTGAAATCCGAGACCGAATAATCCAAGACCGAATAAACCGAGACCGAATAAACCGAGACCGAATAAACCGAGACCGAATAATCCGGTACCGAATAAACCGAGACCGAATAAACCGAGACCGAATGCATGACGACATGCAACTTTATGAATTGTTATCCACACCATAATTTACATAAAAGTGTGAATATTGTCATTAAGTATAAATAGTGTGACTTGATACACAATAAAATATTTACAATAATATAAGAAAAGTGAAAGAAATTCTATTATCATTTCGCATTAAATAAATTACGGAACCAATTTTCATCATTATGGCAATCTCCTACTTATTCTTTATGGAAAAGAACAATGAGACTATCTTCCTTTAAACGTAATTCTAGTTAAATTTTATGAAAAACGATCGCAAGAAAATAAAAAACACCTAAATCATCTTCTAAGATTATTTTCTCATTAAGTCACTCAGTCAATCACTCATGACGGACTTCAAATTGTTATGGGAGACACAGTTCTAGGAAAATTCCACCGAGGAAAGTTCCACAAGGGAAAAGATTCCACTGGGAAAATTCCACTGAGGAATATTCCACTGAGGAATATTCCACTGAGGAATATTCCACTGAGGAAAGTTCCACAGAGGAAAATTCAACTAAATATGAATAAATATTTTACTGTACTGCTTATTTTCTAAAGAATACTATTGAAATTAACCTTTTCATATTATATAAGATTTTGTGATATTCATTACATTGTTTCTTTTTAAGTGGTTTAATAAGATGTAATTCTACTTGAAAAAACTATTGAATAATTTATATTTAGCTTCTTGTTCCACAAATCTGATTATAGTTTTTCATTTTGAATGTAAGTTCTAGTTAATAAAATGAAATAAAATATGTGTTATACGAGACGGTAGTTTGGACCAAAAAGACAATCAGCACAAAGAGTACAATCAATTTACACATTGATGATGTGGAAAAATTCTACAATTTAAACATGTTAAATATAGTAACAACAATAAAACAACAATAAAAAATAGTTTATCAATGTAAGGTATGCACTAATATCTTGTAGAAATATTAATCCAGCTCTGTCTTGATATCAATTTCCGTCTTGAAATCCACACACTGATAGTTGATAGTTTCAAGCATGAGTCAATTACCTCGTATTTATATGAAAATTTTATTTTTAATGTAAGCAATGTGTTACATCTTGTGTGACTGTTAATCCATTTTCGCCTTGATATCCAAGCAGAATGCAAGAAATTGAATTTTAAACATTTACAATTACGTCATGGAAAATAAATAAATAAAATTTAGTAGGAATGGAAGTTCACAAAAATGCTTCACACAAATAGGGTTTAAATTTTAATAGCCTTATTGGTTAAAGATACTATCCTACACTCTGCTAGTATACCATTGAACAGAGATAAATAATTATTTGAATTAAGTAAACGTCACCTTCTCAGCTAAAATATCTTATCAAAATATATTTTGGACTGGCATTTGGACGGAACAGGTTTGTTTTAGAAAATATTAAATACTACATATATATTATTTTTTTCAGAGAGATCCTAGGGAAAAGTTCATGGTTGATGGTTAAGTATTGGATTTTGTTTAGTGGAATTTTCTCAGTGGAATTTTCCGCGTACCGAGAGACACTACCAGCTTTTGATTTTCATTTTCAATAAATTTTCCTATAATGTTCAACTCGAAACCAGTTTCCAGAGTGTGCCTCATAGACTGACATATTGGCTGGCACACACATTTCAATGCTTCTGTGGTGACAAATAGACGTTTTTGTCAAAACTTTATTTGTCTTCGAAAATAACACAAGAGAATAGCAATCGAGTTTAAATTTAAAAATGCAATTCGGCGATGAATAGTCCAGGGGAGGGGGGGGGGGGGGGGTAAATAACGGTGAGGAAAAGATCGACAGGTATAGTCTGGCGGGGAAAAGTGCAGCAGGGAATCTTCCGGTGGATAATAGTCCGTTTCCCATCCGCGTCTATGGAAGAGAAAACGGATACCAACAGGTAGCTTGAATTTTAATCCTGTAGTGAATTTTAATCTGTAGCAGAAGTTGAGGGGAGACAGCAAAGTTTCCCCTCGTATCATGTAGCTGCGTATTGTAAGTATCTTAGAAAGTTAGAGGACTGCAGGAAGTAACTGCCATGGTTCCTGCTGCTTCTGCTCCTTAAAGTCTTGTTCACACACGTCCGTGTTCTATCCGTGACGTGTCCGATCTGTGTCCTCTAAGTGCTGCAGTGTCAGTGAAAAATTTATTGCTACTTTAATTTCAACGGATACATTCACACAGTACAAGCTCCTCTCAGTGCTAAAAAAAGCACTGATCGGAGCCAATACAGAGAGAAATATCAGATCTGACATGTGTGAACAAGCCTAAAGGATCTACTGAGAACTCAAAATGTGAGACAGCTGTTTAGCTAACTTCTTTCCACTTTCATGATCAACAATTGTTACTGGTGATGTTACTGATTGAATTCTAAAAACACCTTTTCATGCTTTTCACACATCGACAGTATAATTACTAGAGCCCGGACAAATGCCATAAAGTCCCAAAATGCCATAAAAGCCATAAAATATCATAAAGTCAATAAATGCCATAAAGTCCTAAAATGCCATAAATGCTATGAAGTCCTAAAATGATGCAAAGTCTTTTTTTTATACTATATAATAATTTGGTAAGTCGGTATTCAATATTTATATTACTATAATACCTAGTAATATTTATAATACCTAGTAATATTTTTAATATTTACAATAGAAAAACTGTCAGTTGACAGAAATTGAATTTTGTCTTGTAAGTGATTTTTTCTGTACAACAGTTTCAATTAAGAATTTAATATTGGAATGAGTTTCTTTTCATGAATTTCAATTTACATAACCTTTTTTTATAATACTTTTAGGTTAAATTTAAATAAATATACTATAAACTATATTCATTGAATTTTTTATTTGTTTATTTGTTTTCACGATATTTCTATTTAAACGGACTAAAAACTGTTGATTTCATATTCCAAAATGCTTATTTATTTCGTTGTAAATACCCATTTATTAATCCTAAAAGTGTATGTATAAGTCCTTAAATGCCTTTATAGATTCTAAAATGCCTTTATAGGTTCTAAAATGCCTTTATAGGTTCTAAAATGCCTTTATAGGTTCTAAAATGCCTTTATAGGTTCTAAAATGCCTTTATAGGTCCTAAAAGTGTATGTATAAGTCCTAAAATGCCTTTATAGGTTCTAAAATGCCTTTATTATAGGTTCTAAAATGCCTTTTTTTAGGTCTTAAAATGCCTTTTTTAAGGTACTTAAATGCCTTTTTTAAGGTCCTTAAATGCCTTTTTAAAGATCCTTAAATGACTTTTTAAGGTCTTTAAATGACTTTTTTAGGGTCCTTAAATGACTTTTTTAAGGTCCTCAAATGACTTTTTTATAGGTCCTAAAAGTCCGGGCTCTAGTAATTACTTTTTTTGTAGGTTTTTATTTTTTATTTTTGAAGAAAAATATGTAATATTATATATAAACTGAAACATATAAATATCAATTAACTATATACGTATTTAAGAAATAAGTGTATTGTTTTAAATTGATCACAAATATTTCCCTTAATATACAAATAACAACTTTGTATAAAAAGCATCAACAATAGCAATCTACAGCTACATACAATGCTATAATAAATATGTAATAATAACCCTATTTGTAACTTCGTTTGGATAAAGGTTAGAATATAACTAAATTACAATTAATAATATATTTTGATATTACAATTGATTAGTTCCCAATTTATAGTTACAATACAAGTGAAGCATAAATTCTCTTCTGTAATAATCTTGTTGTTTTTTCCCTGTTTAAACAAATAAGGTGTCCATTATTCTTGATTTGTTTTAGTGACTCGATAAAATACAATTTAAATAACGTTCATTTTTTCTAACAAACAATATTTCTGTAACTTGAATTGATGCATCCATCTTTCCTTCATAGTTATTGCCTCTGTATATATTTCATTTCAATAAAGAATTTGAATTGTTTCAAAACTGAAAATTTAACTGGAACATGAAAACATGTAATGATAGGAACTGTTGGATATCATTTCGTTAAAATAATAATGTGATCCATAAAAATAATAAAATATAATATTATTTTATTAGGAATAAAAACATTTAATTTTATATATATTTAATTACTAATGATTTTAATATCTATTTATTTCAGTACAGCAAAGACACGCACCTTTGTAATTTATTAAATTCCGTGACACCTGAATTTCTAAGAAAAGCTGTTTATCACAGTAAGTATAAAACGTGTGACCTGGAATTTCGTCAATTCGCTTCTTTTCATATTAAAGAAGATATAGTATGAAAATAAAAATACGAATATAATATAAAGTAAAAAAATAATGAACATTTTCACATTGAAGTAATTATCACGGAGCCAATCTCCGTCGTTATGGGAGAGAATCTTATCCTTAGAAGCGTCATTTTAGTTCAATTTTCCTATATTATTCAAGGCGAGACCATATTTCAGATTGTGCCCCAGTGACCCATGGTGTCTGGAAAACTGCCAGGCAGAAAACTGCCGAAGCGGAAAACTGCCAGTCACTTACTGAATTTAGTCAGTAACATTTTGATTTATTAAAAAACGACGTTCGCTCTTTGTTAAAAGGAGTTAAGGGAACATTCATATTTACTTAGTATACAAAAAAATATATATATATATATAGTTAAATGTAGGCAAGTTTATTAGAGAAATATATAAAATACATTATCATATAAATATTATGGTAAAAAATCAAATATTAAATACAAATAGAAAAATAAAACAATTCTTAGAAAATACTAAGAGATGAAAAGAAGAAATGATTGTATTATGGAGAGAGTATAATTTCTTTGTTCACACAACGAATCTCTACATTATCAGTTCATAATGGTTTTAGAGTCTAATTATTTCTTTTTTGTTTATAATTTGAGGGTTGAACAAGCCTTCAAGCTTAATATTCGCTTAATATAAAACAACCTCGATCGATATTTGTGAAATATTTAGAATTTTCAACACAACATCTATGATTATCAAACTGATATTACATACCTAATTCTCTTACAGTTTCACTCGATCGAATTAGATTGCATATAAATTAATAATACTTTGTGTGTGGTGAAGTATGGTTTACTGTGTGTTTATAAAGTAGCTTTGTTGAAATAGTATTTTCCATTGAATATTAAGGAATCCAATATCTATATACTTTACTAATAACTGTAAACAAATAAATTTCCCCTTAATCCCTTAACGAAGGGCTAACGCCGTTTTTATGAAATAGAATGTTCTTAGAATGTGTTTATAACCAAATAATATTTCAGAAAAGTAAAAAAATCCATAAATTACCAGTAAGTGACTGGCAGTTTTCCGCCTGGCAGTTTTCCGTGTACCCAAATTACCATAACCAAAACTGCCAGTCACTTAACCCATTCCAAGCAGCAGTAGGTGATTGGAAGTCAACAAAAATAAAAATCGTCTATATATAGTCACTGCTGCTATTGAATGTTCTCAATTTAACTACACTATTAAGTTACTCCGCTAAATCATGGAGTCAGATAAGCGTCTATATATAGACTGTGCCGCCTGTTGGTGGAGTGACATATGAGTTTTGTATATATAATTTTTTTTGTACTAAAGATATAAAAAGTGAGCATTTTCAAGTAGCATAAATTGAATTAGTTACTTTTATTCGTATATATAAATATATTTATGAAATAAATTATAAAAAAAAAACAATTCAAAAATAGTTATCCTTAAATTATTTCATTTTAACTGTGTTTTTCGAGTATTTATTTCATTGTTGGATGGACAATGTACTCAAAAGTCAACACTCAACATATGTATTTATATCTTTCCATTCCAAATGCATCATCTTTCCTTATAACTGACATACAGTTTGTCCTTTACTCCCCTCCCCTCTTTAACACTTCTTCAAGTACTGAGCTATAAGGTGCATTATTGAAAAAATAAACGGGAATTATGTGTTTACACGTTAATACTTGTCATATTTCTAAACACCGTCTACATATTGACCCTGCCGCTTGACTGTTAAAGCAAAAAATTTAGCGACTATATATAGACGCTCCGCTAAATGGGACCAATTTTCGTAGCGTCTATATATAGTTAGGCCGCTTGGAATGGGTTAATGGGAATTTAATGACTTTAGTCACTAATAACATTTAATCTATAAAAAACCGTTCGCCCTTCGCTATAAGGAGTTAAGGTGACATTCATTTTAATTAGTATACAAAACAATGATAATAGTTAAATGTAGACTAATTTAGTACAAAAATTTGTTCATTACATTATTTATAATATAAATATTATACATTATAATATATGTAATTATTAAAGACATAAATCAAATAAAATATAGAAATTTAAAACTAAAACCTCTCTTACAAAATACTAAGGGAAGAAACAAAGAAATTATTATATTAGGGACAGAGTACAATTTCTTTGTTTACACAATGCAATCTTTCCATTATCAGTTCATAGCGGTTTTCATTATAAAACCACTACGATCGATATTTGTGAAATATTTATTATTTGCAACCTAACATATGTGATTATTAAACTGCTATTAACTACCTAATTCTCTGACAATTTCACTAAATCGAATTGAATTGCATATTAATTATTAATACCCTTTACATACAGTATGGGCCATAAAAATGTTTCCTCTTTTTCAAATACTTGTAAATCGTTAGCCAATGGACGGAAAAACTGTATCTTGGTCTCTTTTTCTCCGCCTCTTATTGTACTATTAACAAAAAAATAAACTTTTGTGAATTTATTGCCATAGTTTAAGAACAGGAAAGCAATGAGTGAGGGTGATTATTTTTGTCATTGCGCGAAGGTTATTCTTAGAGCTAACTCTGTGATTTTACTTACTAAAAGGCAGTGAATAAAAGGGGAAAAAATATAATGGTAGACATTATAATACAGGGTGCTTACACTTTTTCCTTGGAAGCTATTTAGAAATAGAACAACTTCAGTGGCATTTTGATCTTATAGAATCTTTCACTAGGAATATTTGTTCTTCGCTTGTTCATTGCATGGTTAAGGCCCTCTTCATACTTGCATTTTTAACAGCGCGGAAAAAAGCTTTTCTTAAAATGTGGTCACACTTGTGTTTTTTCATCGCTGAAGTAAAAATGTAATGTGATTTTTCCATCAGCGATAAAAAAACTTTAAAGGTCCTCTCCAGGCTCCGAGAAAAAAATGAGTTCATTACATAATATTATAGAACTAAGGTCTACGATCATTATTCCGCAAACCGCATACAATTCGGTTCAGCATATATTTTATTATTTGCTTTTAAAGTTTTTTAGTACTCTGTGAGCAACAATCAAGCGAATCTCCAACCTGACGCTGAGAAAGAAGATTGTACACTCTTTGTTTTGATTTCAAATTTAGATTTTTAAACAAACAATGCATTTTTGGCCTTTTTTAATATATTAATTGTTTCTAAAAGTATATAAACGTTTCTATAATAAGTTTATTCAAATTTAAACCTTAAAACGAATAATAAATAAATTTAATAAACCAAGTACGTAGTTGACAATCAAAACAAATGGTGTACATTCTTCTTCTTTAGACTGAAAATTAGAAAGTCGGAAGTTAAGTAGGTTTTGTAGAGTTTGGATTATAAAAATCTTTAAAAGCATATAAAATTAAAAATATGCTATCAAATTTTATGGGGTTTGCAGTAAAATTATAAAAAACATTAGCCTCGTTGATTTAAGCAATAAAAAATATTGCTTGGAGGGGACCTTTAAGAAGATATTTTTTCATCAGTGTTAAAAATGCTTGTGTGAAACGGTTCTTAAAGGGGCAGTTCAGTCAATTTTTGTTTTCACAATATTAATGTTGAACGATCACTTAGTAAGAATAAAGCATTCTTGTAGAATTAAACGGTTGAAAAAAATATAATAAGCAATATATATCATATTTTAAAAATTCTATTTAGTTCCTGCGCCCTCCTACAGATGGCGCCACCAAACTGTACTATTTGTTTACATTTTACAGCTGATAACATGTAAACAATTTTTCTATCAACAGTATTAACTGCTAATTTATGAAGAGATGTTTTCTTTTCAAAACTAAATCTAATTGTCTCGAAGGACAGTTTTCAATTTCACAAATTCTTTTCACCATTTTCATAAGTTAATAACCGATTCAAGTCTGGGACTGGTTATCATTTTGTTTACGTTCTACAATGATTAGTTACGCGGTCCACCGCAGTACACAGATGGCGCCACTAATTTACAATATACTTTTTATATAAACATTTCTAAAATCAACGAATATTCTAATGTTACATAAATAAATATACTAAATCGATTTAGGACCAATTTGGCGATAGTTTTATTTTGACTGAACTGCCCCTTTATAACCATGCAATGAACAAGCGAAAAACGAATATTCAGAGTGAAAAATTCAATGAGATCAAAATGACACTGAAGTTGTTCTATTTCCAAATAGTTTCCAAGGAAGAAGTGTAAGCACACTTTATTATATTGTTTACAATTACCATTCTCTTTTATTCACTGCCTTTAATAAGTAAAATCACAAAGTTAGCTCTAAGAATAACCTTCGCACAATGACAAAAATAATCACCCTCACTCTTTGCTTACCTGTTCTTAAACTATGTCTATCAGTTCAAAAATGTTTTTACCTGTTAATAGTGCAATAAGAGGCGGAGAAGAAGAGACCAAGATACAGTTTTTTCGTCCTTTGGCTAACGATTTACTGAAGTTTGAATAACTGTGTGTTTAATAAAGTAGCTTTGTTGAAATATTATTTTCCTTCCAATATTGAGTAATCCAATATTTATATAGCAATTACTGTAAAAATTGATTTCCCCTTAACGAAGGGCTAACGCCGTTTTTTTTTTAAATGTTCTTAGAATGTGTTTATAACTAAATAATATTAATTAAAAGTCAAAAATATATAAATTCCAATTCAGTGACTGGCAGTTTTCCGCCTGGCAGTTTTCGGCCTGGCAGTTTTCCGGACACCCCTGAGACACACTCTGGAAACTGGTCTCGAATTTAACATATAGGAAGTTTAACGAAAATGAAACATAAATGTTGGTAATCTCATCTTTCCATCCCAAAACAATTTGGAGGCTGGGTGACTCAAAAAAAAAAAAATTATAAAAAAATATTTTAGTATATTATGTTTCCTGTGATTATTTTCATAAAATTTAATTAAAATGACGTTTAAAGGACGATAGTCTTCTTGTTCTCTCCCTTAACGAAGTAGGAGGATTGACATAATGATGAGAATTGGCTCTGTGATTTACTTAAACTTGGCGATAATGAGAAATGATGCTGACTGGAGCTGGTTTTCTTTTCGCTACCAGCACATTTATTCTTTGCTTGCAGAAGTGAATGAAAAGATAATGATGAAAGATGCTTATAATTTTTAAGTAATGTTGTTCATTATTTCAATGTTAGTGCACATAATTTACCTTAATCAAATTTATTCACGGAGAGTCGAATCCCGGGTCTTCACCACATCTAATGACACTGCGGGAGATAGAGCATCAATGAACTGAATTTCTTAGTGAAAACAGTTTTGTTCATCTTGTATTTACAGACTCATTCTAATATTATAGCTTACCACAAATACAGATATTATAGAAACATGAATCATAGCTAGCACGATTGTTAAATATACTACTTTGTAAGGTATAATTTATCCCTACTATTGTTTAATAGTTACCAGTTCACTAGCCGAAACTCTACAGGTTATCTCATTAATTACTTAGTTAGCTCTTATTTACTGCAATAAGTATTAAGCACTAAGTAAGAATAAACAACAACTTTATCACTTAAATAATGTATGTCATAAATGTATAGATATTTTGATACAAACACACGGATTTCACAAGTGAATCAATTTTGCATATTTAAAGTTCACTGCTAGCAAAGACAGATACCGGTTGTCAGGAGCAAGTCTCCTGCTTACAAACGTGCAGATCACACAACACAGTTTGTGATCTAAAGTTCGTTTATATATAGTAGTACTCCTCTATAGTGATCAAGTTAGGATGTACCCTGTACAGTGAACAAATTCTTTTTAGTGTGCCATAAAATTCACTTCATTTTTCTAAAACTGATATGATTTTAGACTGGTTTTCATAGCAGACTAAAGAAAAATTATACGTACCAGGTAACATTGAGATATTCCCGGAATATTCCCTCGATATCTATATATTCCCTCATTATCCGCTATCGTAAAATGATATCGAGGGAATATTCCAGGAATAGTGAAAATTAGTTGATCCTTAACGATATCGAGGGAATATTCCAGGAATTAGTGATAATTAGTTGATCCCTAACGATATCGAGGGAATATTCCAGGAACTAGTGATAATTAGTTGATCCCTAACGATATTGAGGAAATATTCCAGGAATTAGTGAAAATTAGTTGATCCTTAACGATATCGAGGGAATATTCCAGGAATTAGTGAAAATTAGTTGATCCTTAACGATATCGAGGGAATATTCCAGGAATAGTGAAAATTAGTTGATCCTTAACGATATCGAGAGAATATTCCAGGAATTAGTGAAAATTAAATGATCCCCTAACGATTTTGAAGGAATATTTCAGGAATTTGTGAAAATTACTCCATCCCATAACGATATAGAGGGAATATTCCAAGAATTACTGAAAATTACTTCATCCCCTAACGATATCGAGGGAATATTCTAGGAATTAGTAAAAATTAGTTGATTCCTTAACGATATAGAGGGAATATTCCAAGAATTACTGAAAATTAGCTGATCTCCTAACGATATCGAGGGAATATCCTAGGAATTAGTAAAAATTTGTTAATCCCCTAAGGATATCGAGGAAATATTCCAGGAATTACTAAAAATTAGTTGATTCCCTAACAATATCGAGGGAATATTCCAGGAATTACTGAAAAATAGTTGATCCCCTAAAAATTATAAAAGAAACGATTATAAAAGAAAAAAGAAATAATCTATGAAATATGGAACTATATTTATCGATGATAACTTTAAGATGCAATTGAGTTATCATATTGGATAAAGTTCATTAAAATCATACTTTTACTGTGTCCAGGATGGTCGAGTGGTTAGCGTCGCAAGCAGAAGTCAATAAGGTCCTGGTTCGAGACCCGGAAACACCATTTCATTTCTTTCCATTTAATTTGTATATAACTCTATGTATCATTCAACTAATTCATATAAAGTCAAACGTACACGTACAAATGAAGTATATACTAGGAAATATTAATTTTGGTATCCTTCTTTTTATATATTTCCTCTATTCTAGATATCCAAGGAATATTCAGGGAATATTCCCATTTGACCCCCTTGATATTGAGCGAATATCCCTCACTGTCCCAATAGTATTCCTTTGTTATTGAGGGAATAATGATTTCGGTATTCCTAGCTCTTCTCTTGATATAGAGGGAATATTTCAAGGATAATATATTTAAATCCCATCATTATTCCCTTGATATCATTTGGGGATATTCCCATATCGCTAAAACGTCAAAATAGGGCA
Source organism: Caprella mutica (assembly GCA_947561585.1). Lineage (NCBI taxonomy): Eukaryota > Metazoa > Arthropoda > Malacostraca > Amphipoda > Caprellidae > Caprella > Caprella mutica. The sequence continues at coordinate 81,547 of CANNZV010003177.1, read as the reverse complement.
TCCCCTCGATAAAGCTAGGGATATCGAGGGAATAATCCCAGGGAATTTCCCCGGAATATCACGAGAATAATTATTTGTTACTTGGGCCGGGGTATATCCAAACTCATTACTCTTTGAAGAGGTATGATTCTAATTGAAATTTCCGAGATATGTTTATCACATGTTGATATTTGATTCATTTGCAATATATTGGAAATTGCAAATAACTTCAGTTTTTTTCACAGCAAGAGAAAAATTAGTAGAAGTCCAAACACAACTAATTTTACGATTTTTAATAATTTAAAAGGAAAATTTTGAAATTAGTTTTTTTACAATATTACTATTTGACGTTATATATATTATATAGGCTGTTTTCCAGACTTGTTGCAGTAAAAAAAATTCTCAGTACATAATACCATACTTTTCATCTAATTTTAAGCAAAACTATTCCTTTCTGATAATAAAAATAGTAATAAAACAACATTAAAAACATAAACAAATTTTTAATTCAACTTGTAGATATTCATTCACAATTACTGGAGAGCTTGGCAAATGTCATTTAATTTCTCACTTGGTAGGTATTCGCAAATCGGATGGCGACAAACAGGGCAGTGATGTCTGAAAAAGAAACAGTAAATAAATAAATAAAATACAAAGAAAAGTGCATCTGCTATGATTTTAGCTCTATTTACTAAATTCACATTTACAAAAATACAAAACCTTTTCTCTGATAGGATACAAATTATTAATGCTGACTATACATAAGTTAATATTCAAGTAAATGTATTGTCATATGAAAAAATTAAAATATTATGGTAAATATACAAGAAAATTGTGTCCTTTTACTTACATTTCGTTATCGATGAAACTTTTGATGCAGGAAGAACACAATGTGTGCTTACATAGAAAGTAACAGCTATCATCTTTTTTCTGTTCGCTAAGACAAACTGGACAATGATCTTGGTTGTAGAACGGGAACTTGTTATCAATAGTTGCCACAAGAGCAGTTCTCCACCTTGACTTCCTAATCTTGGCAATTCCCGTTACATCTTCGATGGGTTTCAAGTCAGACAGTGAAAAAGTTGGATATGAATCTTCTTCCATCTCAAAAACACACGATTCGTTATTTCTGGCCATTCCTAAATAGTAAGTGATTTTAGTTGTCACCAACATTATCTTAGCTGGCGTTCCCTCAATGAAATGTTGAACCGTGGGATCTGTTACCAATTCTTCTAAAGTTTTAGAGAGGATGGCCGAGGTTTTATTAGTGATTGCTTGGTCGATTTCAGAGAATCTGATTGAATTTAGTATGGAGCCAAATTCTGTCAAGTTCTCACGAAGCAACTCTTCATATTCTGGATGATCCATTGAAATTATTTTCAAATATTCCAGTACTAAAGTCGTGAATAAGAAGATGAAATAAGTTTCTTCTGTATGAAACAATATACTTCTTCTATGTGCATTTATTCTTAGTCTTTGCTTCCAAAACTGCTTGATGAAATCATTTGTGATCTCGCGGAAATTCTCACTATTCCCATTCTCACTTGTAATGGATTTATTGTCACACAGATTTCGTAATTCCGTATAGTTCTCCAAATTACGACTGTCAATGATAGAATTCTCAGTAAGACTTGCGAAAGTGTGTAAATCTGTGGCTCTCTCCGAAATTTCTTTTTCTAACTTTGTGAAATTGACAGCAGTCGAATTAGTAAACACCGCGATATCAACTTTATCCTCATTAATTATTACCTCAGTTATGAGATCTTTGAAAAATGGATCGTCCATTTCGTCAAGAACTTCACCAGACATAAATCTTACGTTTTTTGAGTCTGATGTGATTGTAGTTCTCATGTTTTTTAAATTATTATGTTCAATAATTCCTATGGCGTACTTGAGAGTGTGTTTCAGGTTTGCGCAGCTTGCGACAACAATTTCTAATGCCGACATTTTGTTGGTAGGATCTCTTGGAAAATTTGTGCACAACACAGAAAGAAAATATTTTGTGATAAGTAAATTTTTTTCAAGCTTTTCTTTAGATTTCATACGATTCAATATAGAATTGGATTGAACTACTACATCACTAAATATAGTCATCAAATTATAAGCGGCCATCATAGTATCCAACTCAATTGGGTTTTCAGGAACGATTTCTTTGACAACTTTCTTAAGAATTTCTGAAATGACATCTTGAACCATTTCGAATTTTTTTGGAGACAAATTGTATCCCTTGCAATTGTATTGCCTGACATGAAGGAAGAACATCACAACATCTTCCAGGCTACTACTGTTGCACACATCTTGGGCACACAATGCTGGGTTGGAGTCTAATGTCCATGGTTTTCCTTCCAATGGTTCTCCCGATATTCCATTAACACCCAAAAAGAATGGTTTCTCTATAAATCGTTCAGCTAGGTAACTGGAGCCGTACAATGAATTTTTCTTCAATTTAAAACCCATGTTTCAGATGAACACTTCGTAAAGCTTCTCTTTTTATCCACGGCAACTTCAAATCCTGAAAAAGATAAAATATTTAAATTTTCAATAAACTATTTCAACTAGAGATTCAAAAGACATTCATGGAACATTTACAAGTTATAATTTAATATCAACCTGATGTGAAAACATTCAATGTAGATTTAACAAAGAAAATACATCTATGAAAACATCAATGGAATTTTCCTAAACTCAAAATACTATAGGTATACTGTTCGTTTGTGTTCCGTTAAAACTATCCCAAGTGCTTGTATACATTAAAGATTATATTATTCAACATGTAATTATATACCGAATTACCTGTGGAACACTTTTGGAATTAATAGATTGCAATCGTATTCTTTATTTTGTTATTTGGTGCAATACTAGGTTATTGATCTAGTTATAGGGTCAATTTGTTTCACAATATTAAATTAAATTTTCTGAAGTTACCAAGGGGCGAAGGGGGGGGGGGGGTTATGCATGATACCTGAAGGTTCAGTATCTTGAATACCAATTGAAATAAAAGTTATAGATATTTTATGGTCCGACAGTAAGGAGCCGTGCGTTAACACGGAACTAACCCTACAATGGGACATGTTGATTAGCACTCTAAGTTTAAATTTATCAAAATGTAAATTTTAATCGACTGAATTGCAGCTTTTCATTATGACTTCAAAGAGGGGAAAAAATCAAAGAAAGAAATTGTTCAAAGATGAGAAAATATCTCGAACAGAAGACAGAAATAATAAATCGTGTTGAATCCGATGAATCTCTGAATGAAATTACTTCAGAACGACGTATGTATGTATTATGTGTGTATTAAATATATGTAGGTAAATTCCTAGTTCGCGTCCTTATGTTTCCTTTTGGGACGTGAACTAGGAAAGGGGTATTTCTAAATCAATTTTTCTTAAATTTAATTATCTTTTATCTGATTTAGATATATTGCACTAAAAAATATTAATTGACAAAAAATCTAGTACCTATCTTAACTACAAATACAAATAATACCAAAAAGGAATATTTGAAATTAGAATTCAGCAAATTAAAGAATATCGTTTCGCAAAAAAATGAAATATATATTATTATATACTCTTGTTTTGTTTTTATTTGGTTGTCATTTTAATTTTTTTTATTAATTTATGATTACCCCCTACTTGTTCACGTCCCTAAAGGAAATAGGGACACTAACTAGGAATTTACTAAAATATATAGTTACTGATAAAATTTCTTCTATCATAAAGACTAAATTCTGCAGCAATTGCTTCTAATTACCTCATATTTGGATTCCTTCTTTCACATTGATGTTTATTGCAGTTACCAGGAAAATATCACCTCAAAAAAGTCTACGTTTTCTATGTATACAAACTGTAATAACATCGAGACATGCTTTGCAATTATTACAGCTTTTATAATAATAGCAGGGCCTGTCCGTATTCACTATTATAATTATAAGTATATATATTAAACTTTTAGAAGCTATCTTACATTGAAATTTGGCTTTGAAGAATTGAATTAATTAAATGTTCATATAAATAAATGCAACATCGAATAACGCGGAATAGGGTAAGTTACGGATTATCGGTCAGTTTCACATCTTCGGTCATATAAGAGAAAAAATACAATAATAATTATTTCATTTACATTTTAATTGATATCCATGATACCTCATGGATATCAATTGAAAAATATTGTTATATAGTTTTTTCTTATATGACCGAAGATGTGGAACCGACCGATAATTCGTAACTTACCCTATAACTTTAATTTGATTTTAGCTCCCACGTGATATCATTTCGAAACTATATAAGTTTTTTCGGACACATTTTATATTATTGCTTCACCATAAACACGACTGACATATTCTATTATTTTCACGTAATTTACCAACCTCACATAACTTAATTTACCACGTGTTTTAAAAACTTACCTTCAGTTTTCAGTTAGAACCTTCCAATGCGTAGACACGAACACAAATGAACCAAAGATTTCAGACCGAAGTGACCACGATATCGAAATGGACGGGACAGGAGTTTGGGTGATTTTGATTCAGCTTATAGGAGCAAAAATTTCGTTAATTCCAATTAGATGAGGTAAATTTGAATTTGGATAAATATGGAAAACTGATTATGATTTATATTTTGATAATCTTATAAAGTTAGAATTTCTACAAATCATAAAATCATATTTTTTATTATTATTGAAATTGAGTTCAATGAAATTAAAATTATGTTCTATTATTTTTAATTTCGACGAGTTGCAGATACTAGATATTCTAACTTTATAATAATATTAAAATAAAAATCATGAATAGTTCTCCATCTCTAAATTCAAATTTTCATCAACTAACTAATTGGAATTAACGAATTTCTGCCATTATGAGAGATGTAATTTTGCCTGACCAGCTAAAAATTTAGCCACAATTGACATCGTACGTGTAACTTGAATCAAGTAACGTATTTAAATTTTTGAACGTGGTCGATTTAGCAATATACTACACGTTTACATTCGGCAAATATAAATACAATCCATTGTAAATTAAACGTGGCCATAATTAATATAAACCGGAGAACTTCTTCATTTGGACTAGGATTATCTCAATAGAAGACTAAAGTAATCTACTCTTACTAAACGAGGAAATTAACACGGACCCTTTCTCTATAAAACTGACAATGATATTTAGTTCAAAACATCTACTTAATTTTTTGGATTCATTCATGTTCAAAAAAAGACCTGGGATAAACATATAGAGACACTGAAAACGAAATGTTTTCGTGCTTTCTCTCTTCTAAACATATAACACACAGTGAATGGGTGCTAGTTGTTTTACCATGTTACAGGTATACAGAAATATTATATGATTAAAATTAGATTGCAATAGTCATATATTTGGATAAGCTTGACCTTAGGTACCTAATCAGCTATGCATCTTCTTGGTCAAGTCCAATACCAAGTCTACATACATGGTTGGCGCTGGCGAATAGCCACTTCTTAGGCTAAGACTCAGAGTAGAACTACAACATTAATTACGACTTCAACGCATGACTGAAACTAATGCACATCGGGATGTTTTAGAGAAGGACAATTGTCCACTTCAATTAAAGTGCAACATTTGAGGTTTGACCTCCATGAAGACTAGGTGACTGTTAATGCAAAGAATGGTTTTATATAACGTAAAGCGGATTAAGCTGCTCAACAATTAATCAAGAATTTGAACTACCACTTGGAAACAAAACACTTTTTTTAATAGTAGAGCAATCGTTCTCTTTTTAATAGTAGAGCAATCGTTCTCTTTTTAATAGTAGAGCAATCGTTCTCTTTATAATAGTAGAGCAATCATTCTCTTTTTAATAGTAGAGCAATCGTTCTCCTTTAATAGTAGAGCAATCGTTCTCTCTTTAATAGTAGAGCAATCGTTCTCTTTTTAATAGTAGAGCAATCATACTTATTTTAATAATAAAACAATCGTTCTTATTATAAAGTAAAGCAATCATTCTCTTTATAATAGTAAAGCACTCGTCCTTTTTTTAATAGTAAAACAATTGTTTTTTTAATAGTGAAGCAGTCGTTCTTATTTTAATAGTGAATCAATCGTTCTTTTTTAATAGCAAAGCAATATCGTTCTTGTTTTTACTTTAGTCGATCTAATATCACTTTCGGAAAAACTTTATTCCAGTCACTGAAAAACATACTAAATAGTACTACAAGAACTATATTGAATGTAAGGAAGGATGTTAACAGCAAATTCCAATGTCAAATAATGAGACTATAAAAAATTATTTACAAGTTTTTATGCATTGCTATTCATTTTAATTCCGATATTTTGATACTATTTTAGACAAGATGCTCTAACTCATTTTCTCTGTACAATCATCAAATAATTTTGATATACAATTTTAAAACTCAAAAAAAAAACGAAGAAAAAAGTTTTTCATTACTGAATTAATAAATATTATCTCTATCACTTCATCGTTTTTGAGTGTAATTTCACTTTTATCAATGTATATATTCCTCAAGTTATGCAGACTTTTATGATAAAATATAATATATACCTAGGCAGCTAGGCTATATAATATACAGTAGCAAGCATAAGTTAAGGGACAGTAAAACAAATTCAACATCTTTGTTTATTGCACAGAAACTAGTCAACAAAAATACGTGAAACTTAACAACAATAAAGATACACAAACTGTGGGTGTTTGCTAGAAATATTAGCAAAATCAAACAAACATTTACTTAAATATTCAACTATTGCCATCAGAGACCAAAAAGGGTACCGAGCAAAAGTTAAGGAACAGTTGTTATTGCATTAGCTAGTGGCTAATTAGATATAAAAAAATAATATTTTGTGAAGTGTCATTTATTTTTGATGACCTCGTTGCATCGATTATCACAGGAATTAATAATTTTTTAGCATAATTATGGAGTTATCTTCTGCCACTCTTCTTTCAGGAATCCCCACAGTTAATCCTGATTTCTAAGATTGCGTTCTTGAGCACCATCACCAATTAGGCAATTACCTTCCAAATGTTTTCAATGGGGTTCTATTCGGGGCTCTAAGCAGGCCAGCTTATAGGAGAAACTCATTTTCTTTCTATGCGTGCTTTCAAAGTTTTAGCCATGTGACAAGGAGAATTGTCTTGCATCAAAATCCGTGGTTGAGTATCAAATGATTGCAAATATAGAATTCAATTGTGGATAAGAAGTTGAGTATACACTGCTGCGTTGACCACTCTATGCATATGAACAATTGGGCCTGTTCCCTCTGCAGAAATGATGCCCCAGACCATCATGATGTCACCGTTATGTTTCACAGATTTTCTAAACGAACTTCAGGGTGCAGTCGTTCATCCTCATTACCTCGAATGTACCTTTTGCGGTCACTTCCGATCACATTAAACTTAGATTCGTCACTGAAATGAACCATGGACCACTTTCCTTCGATCAAACGATACGCTCGTTGGCAAACTGCAGCCTTGCATTTTTGTTCTTTTTTACATCAGAGGCTTCGATGCAAGCACCCAGGCAATTAATCTTAACCTGTTCAAACTTCTAGAATTTGTGAATCTGGAGACACTGAGACCAAGCGTTTCAATCGTTTTGGCTAGAAATACCTGCAACAGTCTTGAAACGGTCCTTTATGCACAGTCTTACAATGGGACGATCTTCTCTGAGGGTAGTTTTTGGTGGTCTTCTTGATTCTCGTTTTGCATCAATTGAAGCACACTCTTTAAAAGTATTAACAATGTGATGCACAACACTTTTAGATCTTTATATGATGGTTGCAATTTAAGAAAGTGACTTTCCATCCTTTTGATGGCAAAAAAAAGGTTTATCACAGAGAGATACTTGATTCCGTGTTGCAGGTGTAATGGCGGCGATAGTTTTGTTCCAATAATTTGATGACCTTTAGTAATAATTTAATACATTGAAACCGTCATTTAAACAAAGATTATTCAGTTTATACCCGTTTATTAATAACTGTCCCTTAACTTTTGCTCGGTGTCTTTTTCGTCCTCTGATGACAAAAGTTAAATATTTTGGTAAATATGCGTTTGATTCCGCTAATATTTCTCCCAAATGCACACAGTATGTGTAACTTTATTGTTGTTAAGTTTCACGTATTTTCGTTGTCTAGTTCTTTCACAATAAACAAAAATGTTAACTTTTTTCACTGTCCCTTAACTTATGCTCGCTACTGTATATACAATAAAACACCTGAGTTATGAAGTTCTGCGTTATGAAGCACTCGCAGACCTGAATTATGAAATGCACATGAGTTATGATTTTTTTTTTCTGTGTTTAAATTATAGAAAACGATATACGTCAAAAATTTCGTATTAGTTATCCCTCAAAGACCATAGTTTTCTCAAGTGTTTGATCATAGAAAACTATCTAGTGCACCCAAGATATGAAGTGGGCGTGACTCTGATTTATGAAGTAAACAATACTTCATAATTCAGGCGTTTCACTACCTAGAAACTTCCAGGCAAAAGAGAATAACCATCACGGTTGTAAAATAGCTTTAGGTGGTCATGGATAAGGTGACCGAAACCGGAAAGAAGAAGAAGAAGTAGTAGTTTCACTGTACAAATGGTCTTCCAATGAATATTAATGAGAGAAAATATCCTTCTATTCTGTATTTAAAAATTACATCCAACCACTGAAAATCATTCTAGAACTAGTACCAGTCTCTCTGTCTCTCGAGGCGCCTCGTGGCTTACCAGGTGAGGCGATGGAAATTGGAGTACAACCAGGTCATCAAATATCGAACCTCTGCAGTGCAATTAGGCCGTGGTAGTTGGCTACTAACTCGGTATAACTAATGATTAAAGGACAATAATAAATAATTTGTTGGGTGTTGTATTTCTATGATCCAAGATCGACCACTATCCATATCTAGCATTATTTTTTCTTTATAAAAAGTGATAGCTAGACTACTGGCTGAATCTGAAGAACTGAGGTCCATTGGGTCCGATAATCTCATTGAACTGAAGATGAAAGAAAGATTCTAGAGTTACTAATTTATGAAATCATTTATTTACATGTTTTTGTGATTTAGTGGTATTAACTTGAAACATTTTACATTATGTATAGCGTGATATCTGTTGGATACATCCATTCTTCAATTCAACTGTTCGTCCGATTGCTTAAAATTGTAATCTGAAATGTAATCCAAATTCAGTCTGCGTAATCTGTCGGACTGGAGAGTATGGGATATATTTAACGTTTTTTATCTGTGTGACTTACGAGCAATAATTAATGATCTCCTATATTTACTTGTATTTTGCTGAGAACTGAAGCCTAATTAAGGGTTTCTTAGAGAACTTATTTTCTGCAGTCTTGAAGTGACTCAAGTGAGCCTACGAGGTAACTGAGGTTCGTTAGTTTTGAGTCTCTGTCAATTTCCTTATTTATTGATACGTATCTGAAAGCTGAACTGCACACCAAATAAACACTGAGATTACGGTGCACCACTGTACGTTCTATTAGAGTCTGAGATAATATTCATTAGCTGAATTATTCATTAGCTGAATTATTCATTAGCTGAATTATTCATTAGCTGAATTAGGTATTCATTAGCTGAATTATTCATTAGCTGAATTATTCATTAGCTGAATTATTCATTAGCTGAATTATTCATTATTGAGTTATTAAAAATTGATGGGATGGGTATCTAAGATCTATTAGGTTAGATTATCAATAGATAAAAATGTAACCATAATATGATCAGCAATAAATACCTAGATAAGATCTTTCAATTTTTATGTCTAACTAGTTAGGTATCCTTTCTTAACATTAAAATATACTTTTAATGGTCTAAACTACACTCATTACTACACCAACACCAGTACCAGTCTGCAGAATATGGGACATTTTTAATATTTTCTGTGCAAACAATCCTTAATTTCCCCTATATTTACATGTATTTTACTGAGAACAGAAGTCTTAACTCTTAATAGTGGATTTCTGGGAGAACCGAGAACCAGACTGCAGGAACTGGTAAACTGCCAGTCTGTAGAATATGGAACATTTTTCCAAGACTCTCTGCGAGAGTTTTTGATTGAATTTTTAGAAATTGGAGATCCAAGTAAAATAGTATGTCTCATAAACTCGCCATTTGTCTCTCCAGCTCTCTCCAAAATTCAACAAATTCTCTCCAAAATTATCAAATTTTCATAAATTCTCTCCAAAATAACATTGTAGCATAGGAGAAAAATAGATAAAACTCGCCATTTGCAATTGAAAGGCTCAAAATAACTGTCACAAACTCGCCATTAAAATGGCGAGTTTGGACATGCTTTATTACTTGGTTGGAGATCTCTGCGAGAGATCTTGAATTAATTCCTATGTTATCATTAATTTAGATGCGGGAGATTTTGAATTAATTCCTATGTTACCATTAATTTCCAGACAGCAGGAACTGGTAAAGTGTTCTCCAAGAAATCCTCTATTTTGGCTTCTGTTCTCAGTAAATATAGGAGGAAATTAAGGATTGGTCGCACAGAAAATGTTAAAAATGTCCCATGTTCTGCAGACTGGAATTTAATTTAGCTGCGGGAGATTCTGAATCTGCTGCTGACTCGAGTAAAATAGTATGTCTCATAAACTCGTCATTTGTCTCTTAAGCTCTCTCCAAAATTCAACAAATTCTCTCCAAAATTATCAAATTTTCATAAATTCTCTCCAAAATAACATTGTAGCATAGGAGAAAAATAGATAAAACTCGCCATTTGCAATTGAAGGGCTCAAAATAACTGTCACAAACTTGCCATTAAAATGGCGAGTTTGGACATGCTTTATTACTTGGCCTGAGTGCTGACTCAGTGCTGAGAGACGAGAGTCCAGTCTGTATTTCGTGGTAAATTCCACCGACATGTCGGTGGAATTTTTCCCCTTTGAAAATAATATTCTGGCAAAGTCG
>CANNZV010003177.1:0-70644 GCA_947561585.1 Caprella mutica | reverse complement strand
GGTGGAATTTTTCCCCTTTGAAAATAATATTCTGGCAAAGTCGGTGGATTTTTTGCTATTTATTCATATGTTACCCTGAATTTTCGGTGGATAAATTGGGAAAATGTTGGTGGATTAGCCATGTTACTGGAAATTTATGGTGGATTTTTTCAGCTTTTTGATAAAGTCAGTGGGATTTTGTGCACCAAATACAGACTGGCTGAGAGTCGGAGAGTAACTGTCTCTCAAATTAAAGTCTCTGCGGGAGAAGAGACACATTCTGCAGACTGGGTAAACTGATCTCCAAGAAATCCTCTATTTTGGCTTCTGTTCTCAGTAAAATACATGTAAATTACCAAGTAAAATAGTATGTCTCATAAACTCACCATTAGTCTCTCCAAAATTCAACAAATTCTCTCCAAAATGATCAAATTTTCATAAATTCTATCCAAAATAACATTGTAGCATAGGAGAAAAATAGATAAAACTCGCCATTTGCATTTGGAGGGCTCAAAATAACTGTCACAAACTTGCCATTAAAATGGCGAGTTTGGACATGCTTTATTACTTGGGTAAATTATAGTAGGAAATTAAGGATTGTTCGCACAGAAAATGTCAAAAATGTCCCATGTTCTGCAGACTGGTGGGAGAAGACTTTACCAGTTCCTGAAGTCTGGCACCAGTATTCTAGTCTGCAGAAATGGGTAAAATATTTGTGAATCATAGAGATTAGAGATCTCCCATGTTACAGAGTAGTGTCAAGCAGCAGGTAAATTGTGGCACAGTTTCAGTCATTTTTTCAAGACTCTCTGCGGGAGTTTCTGATTGAATTTTAGAAATTGGAGATCTCTGCGGGAGATCTAGAATTAATTCCTATGTTACCATTAATTTAGCTGCGGGAGATTCTGAATTAATTCCTATGTTACCATTAATTTAGCTGCGGGCCAGTCTGAAAAGAAGGTCACCTCAGACCAAGGATTTTTTACAGAAATTGTGATTTGGGCGCAGCTAATAACATGAGAAGATCGGAATTAAATAGGACTTGGGCGCAGGATTAATCCACAAATCCTGCTGTACTTTTCAGACTGGGCTGCGGGAGATTCTGAATCTGCTGCCGAGAGTCAGAGAGTAGTTCTCCCTAAAATTAAAGTCTGTGCGGGAGAAGAGACGCATTCTGCAGACTGGCGGGCACACTAACTAACTGCGGCCTTTAACTACAGAAACATCATATCTTCAAATCACTCGTTAAAAACTTAAATTAATAAATTATAGCATGCACTGCGCTTCTTTTGGAAGGTATGCAAAATTTTAATGTTATTTAGTTTCAAATTGTTTTAGTGACTTTCTGGAGAGGGCCGCAATTAAAAATTAAAGCGCTGCAATATACCTTCCTATGTCAGTTAAAGCTAATTAATTGGCTTAGATTTCAAATGGTCAAAACTCAGATATGTCTAATTGGCTTTAAATTTTGAATTAATTCTTATGTTCCCATGTTAATTTTGGCTTGAAATTTTTAGCCAAATTGGCTTGGCTCAGAAATTTTGGCTCAACTTGGCCTTACAATTTTTCAGCCTCTGAAACTTGGGGTCACTGAGTGACTCAGATCTCTTATTCTGTTCCAGTTTGTATTTGGTGCACACGGCTGACTGCACTCAAAACTCTGAGAAATAGCTGTCTGTCAACATTTTTCATTAATTTGTCTAGTCCTCCAACATTTTTCCAGTTTCCCCTCCAAAAATTAATGGTAATATACTAATTAATAGCTTAATATCCCAGTCTGCAAAGCAAGCACAATCAGTCTCCAGATATTTAATTTTTGGGGTAATTTTTCTCCATAGATTTTCAAATTTCTCTCCCAAATGGCCAAAAATCTCGGAATACTCTCCAATAGTTACATGTAAACATAGGAATTAATTAGAAAATCCAGCCTTTGAAACATGGTTCATAGCTTCATGCATTTTTTGCAGACTGGCCAAGTAAAACTATGGCTCATAAACTCTCTATTTGTCTCTCCAGCTCTTTCCAAAAATAACCAAATATCTCTCCAAAATGATCAAATTATCATAAATTCTCTCCAAAATAACATTGTAGCATACTAAGCACCAGACTGCAGGAACTGGTAAATTGTTCTCCAAGAAATCCTCTACTCTAGCTTCTGTTCTCAATAAAATCCAGTCTGCAAAAGATCATAAGATGCATGAAGTTGTGAAGTTTATCCCGCGACTCTTTAGGCCTTGAAATTAGTCTCCTGAATTATCTGGCAACAATTCTTCATTTACTTTCTATGTTTACATCTAATTAGTGGAGAGAATTTTGAGATTTTTGACCATTTTGGAGAGAAATTTTAAAATCTTTGAAAACAAATTGCCCCAAAAATTAAATATCTGGAGACTAATTGTGCATTCTTTGCATCCTGAAGTAAAATACATGTAAATATAGGAGGAAATTAAGGATTGTTCGCACAGAAAATGTTAAATGCCCCACATTCTGCAGACTGCTGAGACTGGAAAATTGATATTTCTTGCCATTTGCAATTGAAGTGCTCAAAAAAACTGTCACAAACTCGCCATTAAAATGACGAGTTTGGACATGCTTTTGTACCTGGAAGACTGGTATATATTCTCTGACATTGTAAGAATTTTTTTATTAGAGAAATTGAATATCTGCTGATATATCATTGGAATTTACCACCAAATACAATCTGGATTCTGTTTGTAGCAAAATTAATGTAAATATAGGAATTGATTCAAAATTGTTCAGAGAGAATATCCAAAATATCTCCCATATTCTGCAGACTAGCAAAGTGGCCACTCTGGAAAATATCTTTGTTCCCATTAATTTATTACTGTATTTCAAGGTTTGATAATCTCCAAAGTCCAACAGAGAGATTAGACCACTTTTTACAGAGTGGCCACTGGCCAGTATTGATACCATTGAGAAAATCTGTTATTCTTAATTTCCAGACAGTAGAATATGGAACATTTTTCTAAGACTGCAACAAGTTTGAAGTCTAAGCCCATTTTTAGAAATTGCATATCTCTAGACTCTGCTGGAGATCTTCAATTAATTCCTATGTAACCATTAATTTAGCTCTGAGAGTCTGAATCTGCTACTGAGAGTCAGAGAGTAACTTTCTCTCTAATTAAAATCTCTGCAGGAGAAGAGACACATTATGCAGAGTGGCTTAATGGGAAAATACACTTGCTTATCATTGTGTATACAGCCTCGCCATATTTTACAGTGATGTAAATTCTTTGTTAGATTTCATGCATAACTGTTGTACCCATAGTTACAGTTGTGGGACTTTTGAAGCTTGTTATTCACATGATCGGATCGGAAACGCCGCGAAAGTTTACAAAGCCTCGGAATGGACACGACACTATGTACATATGCACATCAGTTCAGATGATATCGGAACGAAAACTATTTATTTATTTATTTAAACACAAAATTACCCTTACAAACTTTCGTACTGAAGTCGGGCAACTTCAGCAAGTTACAATGTAGCAAAACAATAGTACCAAATCAATGCAGAGCAATTGAGACCCAAATAAGCTTTCGCTTCATGGGTAAAAGGACCTACCTAAAGATAAAAATGTATATTTACATATATATATGCGTAATATATATATAAATTAATGTATTTGAAATATATTATATACTATGTTGAATAGGAAACTTACAAGTTAGATTTTATTAATTTTTTAAAACAAATTATATTACTTGAGTTTTTGATATTGTTATCCAGTTCATTCCAGCATTTCAAGGTGATGTACATAAACAAATTCTGAGATTTTGCCTTTCTATAGAATGTCATGTTTATCTCTTGGTCTCACTTTTTATAATATTATTATGATATATATTAAATATACAGTATGGGCCACAAAAATGTTTACGCTTTTTCAAATACTTGTAAATCCTTAGCCAATGGACGGAAAAACTATATCTTTGTCTCTTTTTCTCTGCCTTTTATTGTACTATTAACAGATAAAAATAATTTTGAACTGATGGACATAGTTTAAGAACAGGTAAGCAAAGGGTGAGGGTGATTATTTTTGTCATTGCGCGAAGGTCATTCTTATAGCTAACTCTGTGATTTTACTTCATAAAGCAGTGAATAAAAGGAAAAAATTACAATCATAGACATT
The DNA here is from genome assembly GCA_947561585.1 of Caprella mutica. Taxonomy (NCBI): domain Eukaryota; kingdom Metazoa; phylum Arthropoda; class Malacostraca; order Amphipoda; family Caprellidae; genus Caprella; species Caprella mutica. Next base: position 66,517 of record CANNZV010003177.1, on the reverse strand, counting down.
TTAATACAGGGTGCTTGAACTTCTTCATTGGAAACTATTTGGAAATAGAACAACTTCAGCGACATTTTGATCACATAGAAGTTTTCACTCTGAATATTCATTCTTCGCTTGTTCATTGCATGGTTAAGGCCCGCTTTACTCTTGCATTTTTAACAGCGCGTATAAAAAGCTTTTCTTAAAATGTGTTCCCACTTGCGTTTTTCATCGCTGATGGAAGAATAGCATTAAATTTTCACTAAAGCGATAAAAAATGGATGTGTGAACACAATTTAAGCAGAGCTATTTTCTGCGCTGTTAAAAATGCAAGTGTGAAGCGGGCCTTAACCATTCGGTGAACAAGCGATGAACAAATATTCCCAGTGAAAACTTCAATGAGATCAAAATGTCACTGAAGTTGTTCTATTTCCAAATAGTTTCCAAGGAAAAAGTTTAAGCACCCTGTATTAAAATGTCTATGACTGTAATTTTTTCCTTTTATTAAGTAAAATCACAGAGTTACCTCTAAGAATAACCTTCGCTCAATGACAAAAATAATCACACTTGCTCTTTGCTTACCTGTTTTTAAACTATGTCCATCAGTTCAAAATTGTTTTACTTGTTAATAGTACAATAAGAGGCAGAGAAAAAGAGACAAAGATATAGTTTTTTCGTCCATTGGCTAACGATTTCTAAGTATTTCAAAAAGCGGAAGCATTTTTGTGGCCCATACTGTATGGTCAGATATATCGCATAGCAATTTAGTTGGGGTCATAGAACTAAAAGGAAGGAGTTTTTACCCATTCTATTTCATTATCTTATTTATATAAATAAATGTTAATTGATGATATAATTAATTATGTATTAATATTAACATATTCACAGCTGCTCCAGATAATATAGCATGCCCAAACTCGCCATTTTAATGGCAAGTTTTGACTTATTTTGAGCCCTTCAATTGCTAATGGTGAGAAAGATCTAATTTTCTCCTATGCTACAATGTTATTTTAGAGATAATTTGATCATTTTGGAGAGAAATTTGGTGATTTTTGGAGAGAGCTGGAGAGAAAAATGACACGAGTTCATGAGTCATACTATTTTACTTGGCAGCTACTAAGCTTCCATCTCCATCCCAGCCTCTCCAAACACTGTTCAGTGCATGTGCAATCTCTCAGACACCTCAGAACTATCAGAAAAATATTCTTTCAAAGATATAAGCGTCGTTTCCGTTAGGTGGGCGTTAGCACATTCAAATGTACAGGTTAGATTTTTTCTGATGCATTGTGTCCGTTCTGAGACGTTGTTTGTGATCAAGTGGGTGATGAGCTTTAATAGTTAAATTTTTTTTACTAAAAAACTTCTTTTTACTTTAAACTCCATATACTTTCATTTGATGAAATTAAATAAAAATTACAAGATTTACAGGAGAAATTGCAAGAGCTCAAAATAATCTAAAACCTCTTTTGTAATAAATTTTCTCCAAAAGAATTTCAGAAAATTGGCTCTCATGAAAAGTTCCTGTTTCTGACTTCAATTCATCATTTGTCTCTAGATTTCACAGATAGACTAACGGAAAGTTCCAAATTGTTTAGGAGTCTTTTTTCAGAAAACTATGAAAAGTTTAAAACTTTTAATCTATATTTTGGCCCATTTGCAAGATTTGTTTTTTCAAATTTCCCATCACTTTTTCAAAAAAAAAATTGTAGAGATAGTTTCTGTATATGATGGTTAAGTAGCTTTGTTTTTATCTAAAAAAATCAGAAATAACAATTTTGAAAAATATGTCTTAAAAATGAATTATTATTGAAAAAATTATGAATACATCCACTAAAACTCAAATTCACAACTTTAGCAAAAAAAACATTTTACGGCAGTCACCATACTTAACTGACACACTTTAGTTGGTGTGAACCAGATTGTATTTAGAGGTAGCTAATTGTGAATTTATTCGACGAGTAGCTACATAGACTATTCTTCTCTCTTCTTGCTATATCGTATGTTGGCAGAATTATAATCTGCTAAAATAGTTTGTGTCTTGATCTCTCAACTGGTTTCCCCAGCTGTCTCGAAAAAAAAATTCCTTCTCAAAATAACATTTATCAAAGGCAGACTCTAGAAATTGTTAAAGTTCTCAAAAAAATCTTCTATTTTACTTCCTGTTTTCCACAAGATACATGATATAAGGGAAATTCCTAATGGCTTCATGCCCTTCCTTTGAGACTACTTTTGAAGTAATCATGTTTTTGCTTCTTAGAGTCTTCAGTTGACTGGTGATTTTGGCCAAGCTTTGAAACATAGTCTATTCCTATATAGCTACCATTAGTCCCCAGGGATGGAGTAGTATAATTTTTTACACTCCAAATCTTCTGGTTGTATCAGCACCAGTTTTGTTTCGGTTATGAAAATAACAAGCGGATTAGTTTCTGAGGACTAAATTGGAATTTGCAGTATAACTTTGTAATAAAAATTATTATTTTTTGTATATTTACTTTGATAGTGATTAGGAAGGAAAATCAGAGATGTAAAATCTGAGCCATAAGAAGAGCTAGCTTTATAAGATGTTCAAAACGGACTCTGCTGGAGTCTACTTATTTTACATCATACTTTCTGAATGTGACTATTTCTAATTCGTTTCTTCCCCAGATAATTAATTAGCTATCATTGTTCAAAATGGATTTAGATACTTCTAAAAGTTTAGAATTAAAAAAAAAGAAACCTGGCATAGTTTACCTTTCTTCTGTGCCATATGAAATGAGTATTTCTGGAATCAAAGCCTATTTCACTAAATTTTGTGATATAACAAACATATTCTTCCAACAAGCTGGCCGTGAAAACTGTAAGTAGCCTTTGAACTTCTGTGTCAATATCTAGTTAGTTAAATTGAAATTAATAGTCAATTATTTTCAGATGTTGGAGGTAAAGCTGGTTCAAATGATAAGTTAAAGAAGACGAAAAACAGAAGGAGAGGATTAATCAAAGGAAAAATAAGGTACACAGAAGGCTGGATAGAATTCTCCTCAAAAAGGAAAGCAAAGTGGATTGCTGATATGTTCAATAACAATAGAGTTGGTGGCAAGAAAACTGCTCCCTACTACGACTGTTTATGGAGTATAAAATATATTGGAAAAGGGTGAGTACTGCCATGGTTAGACATGAAAATTACACAAAGATCTTAGTTTGTTAAGAATCAGTTTTTTAAAAATTTAATCCCACTATTTATTCTTTATGATATATTTTTAAATGCTTTTCTTTTTTTTGTCAAGAATACTTAAAAAGTTTATGTACTTTTTTGTTATACAAATATTTGTAACTGCAAATGATTAGTTTTTGAAGTCTGGTAGCTAACTTTAATGTCAAAACTTTCAGGTTCAAATGGGCACATCTCCGTCAAAGAATAGAGCACGAGAAGGAAATTCACAAGCGGAAGATGAAAAATGAGACGAGGAAGATAACGGAACAGGCCGAGCAGTACATCAAGGCAGCGGAACTTGCAGAGAGGTTGGAGAAGAAGGGAAAGTTAGGGAAATTGGGTTCTTCTGGAGGAGGAGACATGGCCGAGATGGGTGTTAAACAAAGACTAACTGAGGCACAAATTTTAAAGAAGCAGAAGGAGAAGAAATTAAAGGACCAGAAATTCAAATCGAAAATCAAGAAATCCAAGTTAAGTAAGCAGAAGAAGAAAGTAGTGGTAAAAGAAGCAAAGCTTGAGCAAGTTAAATCTTTTAATATGTTTGTTGGGGGTGGAGATGATCAATAAATTTTATATCTAAGATTTGTGTATTATTAAATTAGGTTTATACTTCCACATTTGCTGCTAATGTCTTTAGGTAGATTACATTGTAATGATTGAATATCACTACATGGTCATTTAGTAATTGCTTTTAACAGATGTTACCAAAAGCTCTTCTGACAATTAGCTTAGTGTGAACATCATATAAAGTGTGTGGACCCTACTAGCCTAGCCCTCAAAAGTTTGCTCACTAACCTAGCCACTGGTGCGCCAGAACCAGCTTCTAATAAAACTTATAAAATTGTAACGAATTGATTTTTCAATATTTTTTCTTCGTAGCAAACTTTATATAATATTTACACATTCATTGATAAACTCCAAAGATTAATTTTCCATATTAAAGTAATAAGCAAAGATAAGAAACTAATATTTCTTGGGTATTAATTTAGCCCCTCGGTACGAAGCTTATTCTGACATCTCAATTAAAGTTATTTTTCCATAAGTACTGGTTTACCAGCGACTAGGTAAGGTACTAGAGTCAAGGTGAATCAAAGACTGGAAAATATGTTATTATATAAATGAAAAGAATAGGATTAGCTACAAAGTCAATTACATAACAACACTTCTGAAGGAATGTGGAACTCTAAATAAAATGTGAAAAATTATTAAATAGATCTATAAAAATTAACAACTATGGTCCCATCAAGATAAAACCAATTCAAAAATTATTCTAAACACCAATAAACTTTAAAAAGACAATTTTTCTCTATTTCACCGCTATTATTGAAGTTAGCTACTACACAAAAAATATAAAAGAATCAAGGCACACATGCATATAGTTGTCTAAAATTTCACACTACATGAATTCGAAGATGGATTAAAAATAACATTAAGAATCGAGTAAATTAGCAACCATACCAAATAAAATCCAGTATCACATTGAAATTGTCTAAAAGTTACACACAATACAATAATTATATGGACAGGTAAAGTGTGCCATTGCTAAAACACAATAGAGAGCTCAAAGCCAAAATAATTAAGTAATCAAACCATAAAAGCTAGTAACTAGATCCAAAAAAGATTGTGTTGAGCAATCCATGTTCAGTTATTCCAAATTTACCAGGTTTGTATTTGCACACTGTATCACTTCTTCCTAACGCTTATTTACAGTAATTAGTAACTAACTACATTCCCAAATTATGAAAGGCTACACTAATAATCAATTAATTGAGTGTTCTAATTAGCTACATTACATAAATCAGGGAAATCTGAAGAATTTACATTCGATATCTGAAGCAGAAAACATTTAGGGTAAGTTACGAATTATCGGCCAGTTCCACATCTTCAGTCATAACAAAAAAAGATACAATAATCATTCTCTTATAGTAATTGGTATCCATGATACCTGCGAGTGAATAATACAAGAAAACGAGATTAAAGTTATTCCCTAATTTTTATTATAATTGGTATCAATGGTACCTGCAAGTATCATGAATACCACCAATAAAAATTAACATACCATTTTTCTTATATGACCGAAGATGTGGAACAGACCGATTTACCCTACATAAATTGTAACGCAAGTTGGTGATTTTTTTCTCATTGTGGAAAAGGTTCAAGCTCCACCGTTCTTAACTTCTCTTGGTGCCTGTAGTGACAGAGGGCAGGTGAAGCTCTTCTTGTTGACTAGGCACTGGAGACCTTCTCCTCCGTAAGACACGAGTGGAGAGATTTCTACCACCACTGGGTTCTCGTCCCAACTAAGCTCCTTTTGGCTATAGGGCAGAAAATTAAATAAATAACTCATTGAAGGAGATTATAATAGACTAATAATGGTTAAATTACAAGTAATATTACGTAAATAAAAAAATAAGTAATTACACTGGAATAACAAGTAAAAATACTTGAATGACAAGTAAAAATACTTGAATAACAAGAAACAATACTTGAATAACAAGAAACAATACTTAGATAAATGACAACAGCTTATCAAAATTGAAGGATAATTGATTTTAAACCATTGTTAGCTAGGCTACAGATTAAAAAGTACTCACCTTATGTCAAAAATAACCAATAAGTACACATAATGAAAGTAAACACTACAATTAATAAAGGTTAAAATAGGAATAGCTAATTACAGTAAATAATCCGCATGTGGAAAATTATAGGAAATTCATTAAATCATTGAAAATCAGATAAAGAAGTGTCACAAATAATAAAATCATGCATTTGATGAATAAATTGACAGTGAAAACCACACAGAAACCAGTTGTTATTTCTTGAACCTCCCCAACCAATGACTAGAGTGATCTGTGTAATGAATAATATTGATGTAGCTATGTAATAAATATGAGAAATGGTCAAATTAATATTGACGTAGCTAATAAATATGAGAAATGGTCAAATTAATATTGACGTAGCTAATAAATATGAGAAATGGTCAAATTAATATTGACGTAGCTAATAAATATGAGAAAATGGTCAAATTAATATTGACGTAGCTAATAAATATGAGAAAATGGTCAAATTAATATTGATGTATGTAATAAATATGATAAAAAGATCAAATTAATATTAATGTAGGCAATGTATCTAATGAATATGATAATATGGTCAAATTAATATTGATGTATGTAATAAATATGAGAAAGAAAATGGTCAAATTAATATTGATGTATGTAATAAAAATGAGAAAATGGTGAAATTAATATTGATGTATGTAATAAATATGATAAAATGGTCAAATTGATATTGATGTATGTAATAAATGAGAAAAAGGTCAAATTAATATTGATGTATGTAATAAATGAGAAAATGGTCAAATTGAAAAGCAGGCTCTCGTATTAATGTGAATGAGCGATGATTGTATTTTCCGCAAAATCAGAGTATTAATTTGGTGAAGAGAATCATTCTTCCGCAGAACTGTCTTTACTTACGAGGAGTTATTATTAAATTCTGTGTTACCATTCTCGCATTTTGGGGCGGCGGCAGGACTATTCGTGTGTGGGTAAGGTAGAAAAAGTTGAGATAAACAAAAATAAAAAACTGAGGAAAATAAAATTAAAAAATTGAGTAAAACAAATGGAAAAAATTGAGAAAAACGAAAATAAAATAAAAATAGTAAAGAAAGTCCGAAAGTAAATAAACTTAGAAAAGAAAATTAACAAATCACGCAGTATTATTCTTTTCTATATACAATATTTTAAATACATATTTATATCTACAAAAATTCAAAAGTTTAGCAAAGTAAAAGTAATACTTTTGGAGTAATGAACCAATTTCCAGATTCTTATTTTCTTGAAATATTAGCTACCGGATGGAAAAATTCCAATGAACATAATTATAAAGCATGTTGGTTTATACTCAACGAATGCATTCTGATAGTCATTATTAGGGTTGTGATAATATGCTTTTACAATAACAGATCCTGAAAAGTGAAAATTCTACAGTAGCTATTGAATGGTTCTACACCAGTGATACATAATATTCGATGCTATTTCATTTCGTCTATGATATCCTCAATATCTATTATTTAAAAAGCAAATGGTCACAACCCTAATCATAATACTGCTCATTGAAAATTTAAATGCGGTAATTTGAAGGGAAAATAAGCATTTGGTAATTGGGTCTTTACCCTATGCAGGTCCAAACATTACACACAGGTGTCATTACTAACAGCACTCATCACAGTTACCTGTCTGTTAGAGTGGTACATGCATTATCAGGGGTATACCTAGGGAAGTTACGGCAAATGAATTAGCTAGGGAATTTACGGCAAATGAATTAGCTAGGGAATTTACGGCAAATAAATTAGCTAGGGAATTCAACTATCTACTAAAGAGACGGAAGAACAATATTAACTAAAAAGACGTACAAGATAGTTACGGAAATTCATGAGTTATCATACGACAAAAGAAACAAAACTACAACTTTTTAGAGCGAAAACACTGATAGAAAATAGTTTTTTTTTCAGTTAAATTTAGAGAAACTCCAATATATGCTCAAAGATTTAAAATCTTTAATTTTCCATTACATTCAGGTGCAAAAAACTTTAAATATTGAGAAGAGATATAAATTTTTTTCGTTCAAAGTAAATTTGATTGACGATAATCTTTGGATTCCCACTAGCGATATAAATCTCTTAGGTGTAATAGTATGACGTCACGTTACTCACCTTGGAATTAGGGGTAAAAGTTCGCCTTCACTGTCAACTAACTGACCACCAGCATGAAGGAGGTACCTAATAAAAGAGGGGGTGGTTAAAGGAGGGAGAAAAAATAACAGGAGTAGCTATCTTACACTTCGCTGAGAAACTTGAATCAAAAATATAAGGGAATGAATCAAATAAAACTACATTTTGGTTTGTGACTGTCAAAGTACATACATTGTGTAGAAGAAATTATTATCTACTCAATGAATGATTTTTATTAGCTATTATAGTTTATAATAGTGGTTTTGAAATATTTTCAATAATCTAATCAGTAAATGAAAAATAAGCATCCGGTAACAATAGAGAAATTTGTTCCCTTCTGGATACAAATGAAGTGACCACGTATCCGTGATACTCCAACGATAAGGAGACTACATATCCGTGCTACTCTGAAGGGACCTAGTATCCGTGATACTCCAAAGGGATAGATAGAAATCGTATCCGTGATACACTCACCTCTGGTGCAGACTATAGAGACTGTGTCTGCATGTTGAGGGCGTGTCTTTCTCTGCACCATCTCCATTCTTTAGGGGTGAGAACTCATCCTCTCGAATAACCTCCCACACTGCCAACGTGCTGTAAATGAGAATAACATTTTGATGATTAGATATAGATTCCAATAATAATAGAAAGGTAGTAGCTAACCTTTTAATAATATTGATAGATTCTATTAATTATAATGGATAATAATAGAGAGATAATAACCTTTTAATAATACTGATAGATTCTATTAATTATAATGGATAATAATAGAAAGGTAGTAAACTTTTAGTAATACTGATAGATTCTATTAATTATAATGGATAATAATAGAAAGGTAGTAACCTTTTAATAATAGGTAGCTACTACTAACTGAAGGTGTTGATTAAAACTTTCATATGAAAACTGGGGAATAAAAATGTAGATAACAGATTTTAATTAATAATCAGACGTTTGATACTAGAAAGAGTACTTAATAAACTAAACAAACCAATTCACAAAGGGAATACTAAATCAAACAGATTACTAAACTGATCAAAAAGTTCTCAGAGACACAAAAAATTCTTCGACAGAACGAGCAAGAAAATTGTCACTAAAACTCCATAGCTGATCTAAATCTTACTTTGAAAACTGGAAGACATCAAAGACGAATTTCTCCATTTTGATGCCGTTAGGTTTGTCAGGTTTGATGGTCTGTCCCTCTTCGTTACAGAAAGGAATCTTCTTCTTAGCCACGTGGTGCCTCATGCCAGTCTCGAAATCACTGTAATGCGATTAAATGATTAGCAAATAATCCTATTATTTCAGAGTTATCACAATAATCTAATGATGTAGGGTAAGTTACGAATTATCGAACGGTTACACATCTTCGGTCATGTAAGAAATTTTTTTTATTGGTATCCATGATACTTTCAGGTATCATGGATACTAATTAAAACAACTAGTATAATCATATATTTCTCTAATATGACCGAAGATGTGGAACCGTCCGATAATCCGTAACTTGCCCTAGTTGTCAATTTCATATTATAGATTTCAAATATGGACATCAGGATTACAACAACTCAAAACTACACAATCAGCATGCACAACTTACAAAGAAATAATTCACAATGTATGATGGAAAATTAGCAAAACAACTCGCAATTGTAACTAGCTACTAGAAAAAATAGCAAACTAAAATTCCAAAAGACGTAAATCAAAATATTAAAGAAAGAATCACAAATACAGGGCAGTCTGCTTAAAAATACAAAATGCAAAGAGAATTATAGGTCTCCCATACTACATTTTCATTCACATAAAAATAAATGCATGCATTATAGCTAAATAAAATGATAAACTCAAAATACAAATCTAATAAAAACAAATTTCAACATAATACACTCAAAAGTTATCTACAGCAAAACATTACAAAGATCAAACTTTTAATTCATATATCGAACAAACACTACTTTTTATGATAGTTAGCTATAGAAGAATTTTTGAGGTTAAGCAATGGTACAAACTGAAATCAACTTCATTTTTCTAATTACCAAAAAGTAGGATAAGTTACGAATTATCGGTCAGTTTCACATCTTCAGTCTATAAGAAAAAAGGATGAAAATATATTTTTTTAATTTTCATTGGTATCCATGATACCTGCAGGTATCATGGATACCAATTAAAATTTAAAAATTATTATAATATTTTTCTTTCTCATATGATCGAAGATGTGAAATTGACCAATAATTCGTAACTTACCCTAAGTAGGAAAAACAAAATATATATTAACCCAAATATTCTGAAGTGATACAAACGAACAAAATGGTGACAACTTACCCACTGCAACCAGCAAAGGGAGAGAACGGTGAAAAAGTGTTAGGAAAATGAAACAAAAGTAGTGATCCACGCGCTAAATGAACCTAACTTTAAATTAAATAATTTATAATATGATTGAAAAGATTCATACTCAACGGCAAATCCATATTATCAGAGGTTATTTAAAACTCAAAATTGAAGAATTTATTTGTTTTTCTTTGGATAAAAAACTTTTGATCACATCCAGAAACCAAATAAACCTTCAACATTAAGTTTAAAATAACCTCTGACAATATTTAATAGTGCATCATGTGTCACATTATCGGCACACCGTGGTAGGTACAGTATCAACATCACTCTATTTCACTGATAACATTGCCTCTTTAGCCAATTTAAAGGTAACTCACTCGACAACATTCTTGAGGAACTGTGCGCTGAAGAAGTGGTTGCAAATGTTACCCGCAGAGAAGGTTAGTCTGCCGTCGGAGTTTCTCCTCTGTGCAGTCTTTAATGTGATCTCACTGTACTCCACCACTTGGTAAATGTCATCCACTTTGCACACCACACCTGGTAAAAACAAAGTGATAAAGTCTTTTCTACGTAATTAATAAATTGGGTTATAGGAATATTCGGTCTCAGGTATAAATAAAACTTATAAATTAGATGTATCGGGGGGGCGTGCCGCCCCCTGAACTCCCCTGCCAGGTTATTAAACAATCATGAAGTGTGCAGTACATCAAACTAGCGGATACAGCAAACTACATAACTGTCATTTATGTTGAGCGGTCAATTATAATTCTGAGACCAAAATTTCCGGTCACCAATTAATTGAGTCCTAAACTTAATGGTGCTTCAGCGACTTGGCCATTTCTTACTGCAAGTCAATGTTCTACGTAAAGAAGACCTAACTATCCATTTTATAGAGTTTAGAAGCATTCAATTATCATACTCCAATGTAATCACCAATACAGTCCTACTATCTACCATATTTGGATTAACCAATACGGTGAAACTGCAGAGTTATGAAGTATTGGTACCATCCTAACTCAAAGCCACTTCATAGCTCAGGTTCACTAGATAGTTTTCTATGATTAAAATTATAGAAAACTAAAGTCATTGAGGAATAACTATGACGTAATTAATATCATTTTCTATAATTTAAACATAGAAAACTACTTAATAACTCGGGTGCATTTCATAATTCATGTCCCCCATTACTCGACTGTTTCATAACTTTTTATTGTAGCTACATTCAATCCTCTCGTACTTTCAAACTCCCAAATTAGTTATCTTACCTACAGCTTCGGTGGGGAAAGCTTTCTCCACCACCTTGGCTCCACAGTCCGCCTGTTTGTGGATGCAGTATCCCATGAATACCGGGTCAGCCATCTTGACGAGGATGTTATCCACACAGTAGACATGGATGTACTTTACCCCTCTACGGGACATGTCATCCAGAATCTTTTGCGACTGTGAAAATACAAAAAAGATATATAATTCATGTGTAGGAAATTGTTAAAGCTGTTTCTTAGAGCCAATATAGGTAATTCCTGAAATGTTTTTAAGTATAACAGAATCCAATAAATTCAAAAGGATTAACAGGAATTTTTATTGTAAATTATTAAGATAATTTTTGAATAGCTAATTAATTTGATCCAGTAAATTCCTATTAGATTTTGAAATATTTTAACGTTCCTCAATGAATTAATCTTTTTTTAACATAACAGAAAGTTTCCCTATAAAAGGAAACTGTATGTGGACTAGATGGTTTGTTTACTTTTTCTTCAATGCATATCAATGACTCACTCTGAGAGAGCGATAGAGGCCCCCGTTACCATCAGGAGCTCTGGCTATCTTTCCGGGCCTCTCCAGGATGATTTTGCCGTCAAAACTGAAACACGGCAACATGCCCTAAAAAAAAAATGCATGTAGAAATTATTGATTTATGAACTAGATGGCAACTTACTATTATTTGGCCATAAGCTTTCACAATGAATGTTAGTTTTCTATAACCCTTCACATTAAATAATAATTTTTTTCCGCCACTCTTTCTTCACAGTAGCTAAATATTATAATATGTTAAAAGTAGAATTTTAAAGATCAAAGGAAAATGAAGGGCAAATATGGTAAAAGATCTACCTACCCTTGCGAACTATCCTCAGTCTTATCTAAAGAATCCATCTACCACTTCACTCACAAATGTCAGATAGACCCATTGCCCTATTTATCACCACACTATTTCCCTCACCTGCTCAAAGACCACCAAGTTTTCCTTATCGAGACCAAAGTAACTGTGGTCCCCAAAGAACTTCATGGTGGGTTCCTTGGTGTGTTCCGATGTCATGATGTACCAGGGGACTGCGCCTTTCTTGCCGTGCATCGCCTCTCCCAACTCCTGCAGCTTTACCAGCCGCTCTGCTTGAATCTGAACGAAGAGAAAGAAGTTAGGAAATTAGCTAAATACGGAAGGAAAATTTCCATTTTTTCACAAAAAAAGCTTTGGACAGCGAAATTATATTCATTGTGGGTAAAATAGAATTACCGGAGAGAACACCTCCACAATGAATAAATTTCAGTATTTTGAAGAGTTGTTTTTCTAATAACCTATTGATATTCACATCTGGTAACTGTACCTTAACCCTACATGTGAAAATACAATTATCCATTAAATTCAGTACAGTCCATTAGATACCTCTTCCCTTTCCCACCTGATGATGCAACACATATGCACCAAATACATTGTGATTATGAACTACACTCGGGATGTAGAGGGTTAAAAAGGTTTGGCATACCTCAGGGCAGTACATTGGGTACTATTCTATTCATATTTTATATTAATGATTCATATTTTATATCATATTTTATATTAATGATTCATATTTAATATCATATTTTATATTAATGATTCATATTTAATATCATATTTTATATTAATGATTCATATTTAATATCATATTTTATATTAATGATTCATATTTTATATTAATGATTCATATTTAATATCATATTTTATATTAATGATTCATACTTAATATCATATTTTATATTAATGATTCATATTTAATATCATATTTTATATTAATGATTCATATTTAATATCATATTTTATATTAATGATTCATATTTAATATCATATTTTATATTAATGATTCATATTTAATATCATATTTTATATTAATGATTCATATTTAATATCATATTTTATATTAATGATTCATATTTAATATCATATTTTATATTAATGATTCATACTTAATATCATATTTTATATTAATGATTCATATTTAATATCATATTTTATATTAATGATTCATATTTAATATCATATTTTATATTAATGATTCATATTTAATATCATATTTTATATTAATGATTCATATTTAATATCATATTTTATATTAATGATTCATATTTAATATCATATTTTATATTAATGATTCATATTTAATATCATATTTTATGTTAATGATTCATATTTAATATCATATTTTATATTAATGATTCATATTTAATATCATATTTTATATTAATGATTCATATTTAATATCATATTTTATATTAATGATTCATATTTAATATCATATTTTATATTAATGATTCATATTTAATATCATATTTAATATTAATAACTTTACCAATACATATCCTATTTGAAAACAATAAGATGCTATTGTATTTTTTACTTATCATAAATAAATATCCTTAAATGAAACTAACCTGGTAAAGTGTCTTGCGGCTGGGCAGACCGACATCGTACATCCCTTTGGGGTAATTCACCCCCAATCTAGTGCCTTGCCCCCCCGCTAGAAGAAGCACAGCCACCTCCCCCTCACTCACAGCCTTCAAACCTGAAGAGGAAAATGAAGAGCTTGATGTAGAGATAAAGTTATAAGAAAAGTCATAATAAATCTTCAAAATTGAAATAAGACTTTGTTTGTATTATTTAAAAAGAGAGATGATAATATTAGGATTTTAATAATAATACAGTTTATTTAAGTTTAAATATTCAAATTCCAAATATAACCATTAAATGGTTAAGAACTCAACCATTAAATGGTTAAGAACTCAACCATTGAATGGTTAAGAACTCAACCATTGAATGGTTAAGAACCCAGTCACTGATTGGTTCAGGACCCAACCATTGAATGGTACAGAGCCCACCACCCCTATGGGTACTCACCAGCCTCCTCGTACCCCTTGATGGTCTCCAAGGGAGTCCTGGTGACGGCACCGTGCAGGTCGGATGGAATTGGCTGCATGCGCTCATCCAGCTTCTTGTTGGCCTCTTCGTTGACGGAGGTCGTGGTGCGCTTGAAGTAACCACAAACCTCTGCAAGGTCCAAACTGAGGGGGGAGGGGGAGATAGATTAGGTGGAGGAGATGATTCAATTTCAGTAGGATGTAACGTCTGCTTCAGCCATATCATTGGGACTCCAGGAAGCAGTCAGAAAGGAAAGTGGCTCCATTAAAAAAGTCACCTACCACCAGTCGATGCAAATGCTCATGGAAACAAAAAAGCTACTCCGTGAATGCAGTCACTTACCAAGGAATGTGACGAAAAGAGACAGAAGCACCGGTGGCTGCACACACGGATAGAAGAGGAAAATGAAGAGATGATGGTGAGGCTACCTAACACGAAAATCTAAGACCTTATAGTTGAAGGTGGTGAAAAAAGATTCACGAAAAATTTGAAATATTTATTACTAGATGACGTTTTCTCCTTCAAAATTAGTATTTTTTCAAATCTAAAACAATTAATAGTGATAATTTATTTTGTTGATTTTGATAGCAAAAACTAGAATTTATCTCAGGTTGAAACATAAAACACAAACATCGTTTTATTTTACTCTCATCCCTTCACTTGCATAGGTTCGTACGCGTTGTCAGAGGGTTCAGGTCTTACCTATTGAGGTCCTTGATGTACTGGTCCCTGTCCTGGACAGATAGGGTGTCCATGTGGTTCAGGAGGTGCTCCTGTCCGTACTCTTTGAGTCTGGCTTCCAGGGCAGCATTGCTACCGGCATCACTTGGAGGGGACATGCTGCCTGGAAAAAAAAAATAGAACTAATGTTATCAAAGAAAAAATAAGGTTTTACAATCAAGATTAAAATAAGATTTAAAATGTTTTGAAAGAAAAAAATTGAATGCCACGACAAAAAAATATATAAGAGGGAAAAATAAATATGATTAATTGAGTAAAAAAATTAGTAGACAGTGACTATATCAATGGGTTAATTTTGTCGGAATATATTTCCTTACATGTCAAATTAACCATACTTTTTAGGTCAAAAAAAAAAAAATAATAGAATAAAACCTACATTTAAGCTGTGACAATGACCCGAAAATAATAGTGGGTGACTAGTTTGAAGTATTTTCCCAGAGTAAAAGTTATGGTGGGTAGCTATATAATATTGAGAGAGAAGCCCCACCATAACTTCTAAGCTATACCCATTACCTTCGATATATAAGGAATAAAACATTTCAAAATAGAGGAAATTCACTTGTAAATATAATAAGAGTTATTTTAGTACATGCAAAGCTCGTACAGTGGACGATCTTAAAACGGACACTCCCTAAGAAGGGCAGAAATGAATCGTTCTAAGAACCATGCAATTCCTACAGCGGCCTCTTTAATTTATATGGTTTAACAAATATTTTTTTAGACAAACGTTGATAATATTCAGAGGTATTACAATTTACCATCAACACTTAATGTATTGTTTAAAGATTTCCATTAATTTGATTTTGTTACCCTTTTCCTAAACATTTTCTTTTATTAGAAAAGTTGTATAGAAATATAAGAGGTGAAACTGTTCGATTTTAAATACTTAACACGATTTTTATTAGAATTTTCATTTAATAGCCTGAGATTGTTTACCTTCATTAGCGTTTCTTTGAAATGCTGTTAAGGAAAACTTAAATCCCTAACTAAACTAATTCTCTGTCCGTACAGCGACCACTAGATCTGTATAGTGACCTCTTAATCAGGTATATATACTGTCCGTTGTACGAGCTTTGTACATTAAAAATATACGGTCTATTTATAGAGATGCAAACAATGTTATATTTTGTGAATACATTTTTTAACTGGCTAAATTTCAATATGGGAAAGTTTGTATATTTTTGACCGAAGGTTGTAGCAGGTCACTAGAAGTTCGTTAGACACCAGTAAGGTTAGACCAGGTCAACATGAGTTAGTTAGATACAGGTAACTCTCGAGCTTTACCTACCTATATCCTTATGAACATCCACTTTAACGATTACACATTTTTATTTGCCGTCACGTCTAAGTTTCTAATTTCATACAGATTGTTTTATAGTCTAATTTTTTGTTGAAGTATTATGAGAAACAATTGTACCGGTAATTGTTTAAGCTAACACTTATTATTATTGTTTCTAGGCATATATTCACTTACATTTTGAACAATAGCTAATCGAATAGCATGTCACACGAGTCAACAAGTTCTGTTTCAAATATCTTTAGTTATATTTCTGGTCTTCAAAATAAGTTACCACATCTATGCTTTAGGCTTTTCATTTGTAATTGTGTGACCCTGGACCCCATTAATAATTTTTTAAGGGGAGGTTGTTGATGCCTATATGGTATGATAGTACATACTGTAAAATGGAGAGTTACTTGTACTAGTGAGTTTGTTTGATACTAGTACAAGTAACTTGTCTATACTATAGTAAGTTAGTTAGATACTAGTTGCCCCCATGAAACTAGCTACAACAAGTTGACCTTCAACTTCCTCCTAGTTGTGACTTTTGGTCAAAATTAACTACACATTTATATCATGAGTAGAGACCCAGAGAGAAAGTTATGATGGGGTTATAGAAGATTAAGAGGGGGAAAGTTATGGTAGGGCCATAAAAGATTGAGAGGAGAAAGTTATGGTGGGGCTATAGAAGATTAAGAGGGGAAAGTTATGGTGGAGCCATAAAAGATTAAGAGAGAAAGTTATGGTGGGGCCATAGAAGATTAAGAGAGAAAGTTATGGTGGGACCATAAAAGATTAAGAGGGGAAAGTTATGGTGGGGCCATAAAAGATTAAGAGGGGAAAGTTATGGTGGGGCCATAGAAGATTAAGAGGGGAAAGTTATGGTGGGGCCATAGAAGATTAAGAGGGGAAAGTTATGGTGGGGCCATAGAAGATTAAGAGGGGAAAGTTATGGTGGGGCCATAGAAGATTAAGAGAGAAAGTTATGGTGGGGCCATAGAAGATTAAGAGGGGAAAGTTATGGTGGGGCCATAGAAGATTAAGAGGGGAAAGTTATGGTGGGGATATATATGTCAGTTGAGTAAACTACGATGGCTCCACCATAACTTTCTTCCTGTTTTTTTTTAAATTTCTGCATAGAAATAAATTAGATAATCAAGTACCAGGGTAGGTTCAGAATTATCGAGAAGTTCTACATAATCAGTGAGTGTTCATATTGCGGTTCATCACAACTGAGGATCTGCAAGGCCTTGTAATAGAACATGAACTATAACAATTGTTTGTTTGTTGAACAAACAATTTCATAAATTTAGAGACATGACAATCAATCACCGGACAAACACTCAACCACTCAATCACCGGACAAACACTCAATCACTCAATCACCGGACAAACACTCAATCACCGGACAACCACTCAATCACCGGACAACCACTCAATCACCGGACAAACACTCAATCACCGGACAACAGTCATCCGAGAACGAAAATTATCAACCACAAATTTGGTGATAATGTTCATGGATGCAGCAAAGCTACAGAGTGCCTATTATCCTTTACCAAAGAATAGGAACACAAGCACTGGTGACTGCACTCACAGATATAAGAGGAAAATGAAGAGGTGATAGTAAATGAAGCCTACCTGACACAAACATTTTAAATTTTGCAATACCACATTACTATCCAAGTGATTGAAAATAACAAAAATTGAATCAACATTAAGGCATATATTATATGAAATTATTAAAGTATCTGCATCTATATCACTAAAGTCAATTATTCAAAAGAAAATAATTAGAGTTACTCTAATCTGCCCCGGCAATAATTCTTCCATTTAAAACTGAAATAAATTTAATTGGTGAAGTTATAAGTGAAATGATCAATAGCAACAATCATACCCTGGGTATAGAGCTGGAGTTAATAATTTAACACATTACTATGAAATTAGTGAGAATAATTAACTGTTAAGTATGGCCAATGAGAACGAATGGAAAAGAAATGTTAAGGACCTATAACAGAATGGCACTGTTTGAACTGTAGGGGTTAGAAGATAAACTACAGGGAGTGATTAGAAAAACAATGTGAAGGAGATAAAAGAAACATTAAACTGGGGTTAACACACTTTGGTATGGGTTAACACACTTTGGTAAGAGTTAACACACTTTGGTAAGAGTTAACACACTTTGGTAAGGGTTACCACACTTTGGTATGGGTTAACACACTTTGGTATGGGTTAACACACTTTGTTAGGGGTTAACACACTTTGTTAGGGGTTAACACACTTTGTTAGGGGTTAACACACTTTGATAAGGGTTAACACACTTTGGTATGGGTTAACACACTTTGTTAGGGGTTAACACACTTTGTTAGGGGTTAACACACTTTGGTATGGGTTAACACACTTTGTTAGGGGTTAACACACTTTGGTATGGGTTAACACACTTTGATAAGGGTTAACACACTTTGGTAAGGGTTAACACACTTTGGTAAGGGTTAACACACTTTGGTATGGGTTAACACACTTTGGTATGGGTTAACACACTTTGTTAGGGGTTAACACACTTTGGTATTAATTCAAATTTCTAAATACATGGTAACATACGAAATAAATAAAAAAAATAAAATTTGCTATAATCGAATCGAAAAAATACCTACAAAATGTAAAATTGGTCTAGAAGAATAACTGCGTTAACCGTTTTTCGAAATTCGAAGTACTTTTCGATATATGATGAAAATTAGAAAATGAAAAATAAAATTCTATGCTGGTTATCATTTTTTCTCACGAAAATAAATGACATATTTTGCACGATTGAAAATATATTAATTACTCTTAATATTGATATTGACGGGTGGGTATATGAGTAAATATTTGAAATAATTGATATTTATAATTAAATTATAACGAATTTTACATAATTATATTAATTAATTTAAATGAATGGAATATCAGCTGCTACCTATATTTGTGGATTTTATTTCTTCTATTTGAAGCATTGAACTGATCGATGTAGCTAATTGTTTAAATTTTTCATAATGTGATTATTTGAAAAATATTAGTAATTTGTAGTTATTTATACAGCTATCTCATATAATAATTTTTGATGTATACGACAGTATTCTACACAAATTGATGACGTCACGGAACGGAAAATTACTCTATATTGGTACCTAATTCTTATGAGATGTAATGGAAAACGGGATGTGTAATGTGTACGAACAAACACAATAAGTGATGTACTTAAATATCAAAAAAATATATAGTAATATATGCACGTTAACGTGCATTTTGCACGGGTACCCACTAGTCGTATTTATATTTCAGTATTCCAGTTTTGTTCGTCTACTTAGACGTTTGGATTTTAGCTTAAAACTAGATTACCAAATAAATAATCACGATTTAAATGAAGTTTAACGTCTGCTTCGGAACCAAAGGCCATATCGCTGACGTTAAAAGGAATTTAAGTACAAGGGACTGGAAGAAGCAGTCAAGAAGAAAAGTGGCTGTATGAACAAAGTTACTATCTACCTAGCTCACTAATAATAACTTGTCAAAATAATTTAATCAGAAATAAATTAATTATATCCATGGCGGAATTTTCAGACAAATATATAGCACAACACTAGGAAAGTTTTTATCGACATAATCCGTACCGTAAAAGTTTGATAGTGTGAACGTGGTTCTACAAAATAAAGTACCATAAAATTAACTGAAACCTTGAATATATAAATCAAGAAATACACGTGATATTACAATTTCAGATTTAAACTAGGGTTAAGTTCTTAATTATCGGTCAATTCAACATTTTCGGACGCGTAAGAAAAAACGATATAATAAACATTACTTAATTTTAATTGGTATCCTTGATACCTGCAGGTGCAGGTATCATGGATACCAATAGAAATAAAAATTAAATAATGATTGTTATATCGTTTTTTCTTACGTGTCCGAAAATGTTGAACTGACCGATAATTAAGAACTTAAACTAGTTGGTCCGCCACTGGAATTTGCTTATCTAAAAAAAACACGGACATGAGACCGGCTAACAGCTTATGAAGGCCGATGGAGAACCTTGAGACGCATAGGACTTCTATTCCGGTTTGTAGAAAGATATTTGAACTTGACAACTAGTGTATCTAGAATGTACAGTCCTGTCATCACGTACATCTATTTTGAAGATTAAATGATAGAGAAGGTGATGGTGGTAATCAATTTAAACCACAGTACACCTAATTTAGAACGATTGATGGTTGCTCATTTTGTAGACAATGATTGAATGTTCTTTTGAAAGAAGATGTCTGCCAAATCATTGGAAATAGAGTACAAATTCATAATTTGAATTATTTTCCTCATCTTCAATTTAAATACATTCAGTGCGAACGCAAGAGAGAGTGTTTTATTTTGATCATAAAAAACAATCAGCGGTTCTTGAAAAATTAAAACCCAGAACCAATTTTATATTGAATTCACAAATGATGGACCATGTAAAGAAGCATTAATTATGGATCTAAATGAACAAGAAATCAATGGTGAAAGTCGATAAATAGTTAATGTATACTAAATAATATCGATTCATATAAACTGTTTCAAGAAGATAATAACTACATTCACAATAAATCACGTTAAAATATGGACCTTAGCAAGTTTACGGAAGACTGAACACCTGCGTTCTATCGCGCCGTAACTGTTTCACTCCGTTAACATTGCTACTAGGCTATGTTGTGCCTGCCTCCAAGAGCAAGGTTTAAAAGGTAAAAAGGTTAACCTTGGGCCACATAGGTACTATAGAAGACATAGCTACAAGGTGATCTGGAAAACTGGAGAAGGCACACCCAGTTCAAAAGCCTGTCTGGTGATCTGATACCAGATTAAATGGAAACTTGAAGTTAACTTGAAAGTCACCCAGAAAATATACATTGTAAGAAAGAATTAATTTATTTGGTAGTTTGACGTCTGATAAAGTATGGAAAAAAGTCTAAAATAAATTCAAGAGTTTCAAAGAATCTTCATGAACAAAATCACCTACAGCACAAGTAAATGACAATGCTCAAATAAGAAAAAAAATACTCTGTGAATGCTGTCACTTACCAAGGAATGTGACGGAAAAGGACACATGCACTGCCGGTGGCTGCATTCACGGATGGAAAAGGAAAATGAAGAGGTGATATAGTAAATGAACCTACCTACGAACCTACCTATTACAAAAATCTAAGACCTCGTATTTGAAGAGCATAACCCTAGCACTATCCTTTAAAACTGCAAGTAGCGTTAAAAAAATGATAAACATGAAAACGACAAAACACAAAACAAATTACAACAGGTCGGGGTCCAAGGGCCCCCTTCTCTTCTATTCACCACAGACAGTTTCAGGATAGATCTCCAGTCCTCACTGTGTGCAATATGGTTTTGAAAATAAGATTCGATTGGGTATTCGAAACGAGAATTGTAATCAAACAGTAAAATCTAAATGAATTACAATTCTTCAGAAAATTTATGTGACCTATAAAAAAAAATTTTTTGTGTGTTATT
The DNA here is from genome assembly GCA_947561585.1 of Caprella mutica. Lineage (NCBI taxonomy): Eukaryota > Metazoa > Arthropoda > Malacostraca > Amphipoda > Caprellidae > Caprella > Caprella mutica. The sequence goes on along the minus strand of CANNZV010003177.1, from coordinate 44,577 downwards.
TGAATATTGAAGCTCATGACTGCAGAAAAGCTAGCATATAAAAAAAATGATTCCATAGAGTAAGTAACGAATTATCAGAAAGTTCAACATTTCCAGTCGTATAAGAATTTTTATTATCATTTTAACTCGTTATTTCAAGATGTTAAATTACATATTTTTCCTATATGACCGAAAATTTGTAACTGACAGAAAATTCGTATCTTACTCAATATGATCTCGTATTTTATATCTAATAATATTGAATTATCGAGCGTCTAGATAAGATACAGTAAATGGATAGGTATGTTTGACTATATTAATTGCACGTTTGGTTTGATGAACTTTTGAGTATGTTGAAAGTGGCTAGATAGATATACACTATATATAGCTAGAACTTACAAGGTTGTTTAAATGTTCAATACTGTGCAGTTAGTTACCTTTCACCTCAACATAAAATCTATGAAAAATAACTAATTTTTTTAATTATAGAACATTCAATAACGTGAAGATTTTAAATTAAAAAACATGATAAGCAATATTGAAAAATAAGATGTTACTAATTTTATTCCTTTATCTGAATGCACTTTATCAGTGAATTCTTGAGATAATGAAAATGCAGGTGAATATTATTTACCTTTTTGTTAATTAGAAGAGGGGTCAAAGATTTGGAAAATCAAACCACTTGGTCTCTGAAAATCAAAAGAAAATAACATGTCAAAATAATTTAAAAAGTGTTGTGCCATAATGCTTCACAGATGTAAGTGAATGAAAACACACCTGTAGAACACTGAAATCACTGAAGAGAAGAGAGCAAAGCGACAGTACACCTCCTAACACAACAACCGTGCGACAACTGACTGCCAGTGCAAGATACGGAGCTGTTATCAACTAGTGAAGCCTTGCCAGAGGTAAGAGAGTAAGGACAAAACAGTTACCAGATGTACGGTAATACAGTTAATAGTTAGGACAAAACAGTTACCAGATGTACGGTAATACAGTTAATAGTTAGGACAAAACAGTTACCAGATGTACGGTAATACAGGTAATAGTTAGGACAACACACTTACCAGATGTACGGTAATACAGGTAATAGTTAGGACAAAGCAGTTACCAGAGTTACCACACAACACAGTTACCAGAGTTACCACACAACACAGTTACCAGAGTTACCACACAACACAGTTACCAGAGTTACCACAGCACAGTTACCAGAGTTACCACAGCACAGTTACCAGAGTTACCACAGCACAGTTACCAGAGTTACCACAACACAGTTACCAGAGTTACCAAAACACAGTTACCAGAGTTACCACACAACACAGTTACCAGAGTTACCACACAACACAGTTACCAGAGTTACCACACAGCACAGTTACCAGAGTTACCACACAGCACAGTTACCAGAGTTACCACAACACAGTTACCAGAGTTACCACACAACACAGTTACCAGAGTTACCCCACAACACAGTTACCAGAGTTACCACACAACACAGTTACCACACAGCACAGTTACCAGAGTTACCACACAACACAGTTACCAGAGTTACCACACAACACAGTTACCAGAGTTACCACACAACACAGTTACCACAGCACAGTTACCAGAGTTACCACACAGCACAGTTACCAGAGTTACCACACAACACAGTTACCAGAGTAACCACACAACACAGTTACCAGAGTAACCACACAACACAGTTATCAGAGTAACCACACAACACAGTTACCAGAGTAACCACACAACACAGTTACCAGAGTAACCACAACACAGTTACCAGAGTAACCACAACACAGTTACCAGAGTAACCACAACACAGTTACCAGAGTAACCACAACACAGTTACCAGAATAACCACAACACAGTTACCAGAGTAACCACAACACAGTTACCAGAGTAACCACAACACAGTTACCAGAGTAACCACAACACAGTTACCAGAGTAACCACAACACAGTTACCAGAATAACCACAACACAGTTACCAGAGTAACCACAACACAGTTACCAGAGTAACCACAACACAGTTACCAGAGTAACCACAACACAGTTACCAGAGTAACCACAACACAGTTACCAGAGTAACCACAACACAGTTACCAGAGTTACCACAACACAGTTACCAGAGTAACCACAGCACAGTTACCAGAGTAACCACACAACACAGTTACCAGAGTAACCACAACACAGTTACCAGAGTAACCACACAACACAGTTACCAGAGTTACCACAACACAGTTACCAGAGTTACCACAACATAGTTACCAGAGTTACCACAACATAGTTACCAGAGTTACCACAACATAGTTACCAGAGTTACCACAACATAGTTACCAGAGTTACCACAACATAGTTACCAGAGTTACAATTTTCGACCTTTTTAAAAATTATATAATAATTACAATTTAACTTCATATTTTACTTAGTATCCATGATACCAACAATTAACAACATATTACATTATAATCATTATATACCTTTTTATACTATCGAAAATGAGAAACCGTTCAATAACTCAGAAGTTAGCCCAATAATCTCTGTCCACGTTATTTTACAAATCAAGGTCACACGAAGGGAAAGCATCAAAAAAAGATCAGGTTTGAGACGAGAACATCAAAAGAAGCAAAGAAAGAGCTAAAGATACTGTGATTTAAAATTAACATATTCATTAAGGTAAATAAGTACAAATAAATAAAACTACTTAGTATTAATGACAGCTATTTAATAAGTGATGGTAAATATTGGAACATCTTTATTGAAATAAAAAAAATATATACATTAGAATATTACAATAGGAAGAAATGAACAATAGACATTAGAAATAAAGCCCGTATGTAAGTATATACTTTTCGGGAACCTAATGAATGAAATGTGTAGGACATTATTCATCATCAGCCTACAATCTAACGGTAGGTGTAATAGGTGCCTACAATTACAGGCAGGTGTAATAGGTGCCTACAATTACAGGCAGGTGTAATAGGTGCCTACAATTACAGGCAGGTGTAATAGGTGCCTACAATTACAGGCAGGTGTAGTAGGTTCCTACAATTACAGGTAGGTGTAATAGGTGCCTACAGTTAAGAGGTAGATGCCTTCAATTACATGTAGGTGCTGTAGGTGCCTACAATTACACTAGGTAGGTGCTGTAGGTGCCTACAATTACACTAGGTAGGTGCTGTAGGTGCCTACAATTACACTAGGTAGGTGCTGTAGGTGCCTACAATTACACTAGGTAGGTGCTGTAGGTGCCTACAATTACACTAGGTAGGTGCTGTAGGTGCCTACAATTACACTAGGTAGGTGCTGTAGGTGCCTACAATTACACTAGGTAGGTGCTGTAGGTGCCTACAATTACACTAGGTAGGTGCCTACAATTACACTAGGTAGGTGCCTACAATTACACTAGGTAGGTGCCTACAATTACACTAGGTAGGTGCTGTAGGTGCCTACAATTACACTAGGTAGGTGCTGTAGGTGCCTACAATTACACTAGGTAGGTGCTGTAGGTGCCTACAATTACACTAGATAGGTGCTGTAGGTGCCTACAATTACACTAGGTAGGTGCTGTAGGTGCCTACAATTACACTAGGTAGGTGCTGTAGGTGCCTACAATTACACTAGGTAGGTGCTGTAGGTGCCTACAATTACACTAGGTAGGTGCTGTAGGTGCCTACAATTACACTAGGTAGGTGCTGTAGGTGCCTACAATTACACTAGGTAGGTGCTGTAGGTGCCTACAATTACACTAGGTAGGTGCCTACAATTACACTAGGTAGGTGCCTACAATTACACTAGGTAGGTGCCTACCATTACACTAGGTAGGTGCCTACAATTACACTAGGTAGGTGCCTACAATTACACTAGGTAGGTGCCTACAATTACACTAGGTAGGTGCCTACAATTACACTAGGTAGGTGCCTACAATTACACTAGGTAGGTGCCTACAATTACACTAGGTAGGTGCCTACAATTACACTAGGTAGGTGCCTACAATTAAACTAGGTAGGTGCCTACAATTACACTAGGTAGGTGCCTACAATTACACTAGGTAGGTGCCTACAATTACACTAGGTAGGTGCCTACAATTACACTAGGTAGGTGCCTACAATTACACTAGGTAGGTGCCTACAATTACACTAGGTAGGTGCCTACCATTACACTAGGTAGGTGCCTACAATTACACTAGGTAGGTGCCTACAATTACACTAGGTAGGTGCCTACAATTACACTAGGTAGGTGCCTACAATTACACTAGGTAGGTGCCTACAATTACACTAGGTAGGTGCCTACAATTACACTAGGTAGGTGCCTACAATTACACTAGGTAGGTGCCTACAATTACACTAGGTAGGTGCCTACAATTACACTAAGTAGGTGCCTACAATTATACTAGGTAGGTGTCACTCCAATAGTTCTGGAGGCAGTAAACTTCCGCATAGCGGTTAACAACTCAAATTTAAATAAGGGGAGGGGGGGGGGGGATGTAAGAAAGGTTGGGGGAGAGGGGGGGAGGGAGTTGCCAGAAAGGAGAAGGAACCGAAAATAACACATTGTGAATATTGGCAATTTGTGGCTATTGTTATCCTTGAAATAGTTTCGCTGCGATAAATAATTTAAAGATAGCAAAATTAGTTAATTTCCCTTCATTTTTGAAAAGCAACTTACATGTGATATATAAAAAATATATAGAAAATTTAATAACGTGAAGATTATAAATTAAAAAACATGATAAGCAATATTGGAAAATAAGTCATTTGAGATACTGACTTGAATTCCCTTATCTGAAGGCACTTTATCAGTGAATTCTTAGCATAATGAAAATGCAGGTGAATATTATTTACCTTTCTTAACTCTGATACCTCAAGGCGACACACATGTCCCTTCACAAATGATCTATTTTGTTATTTTTCATAATTGTAATTTAAAAAATTAATATCTATATATTACATAATGTCATAGAAATTCACGTTTTAACACACAAAAATTAATTTACGATGTATGGTAATTTCTGAATTATCGGTCAGTACTACATCTTCGGTCATATAAGAAAAAACAATATAATAACAATTTTTAAATTGTTTTTTCTTATATGACCGAAGATGTAGTACTGACCGATAATTCAGAAATTACCATATAATGGTTAATAGGAAAAAAGTCAAAGATTTCGAAAATGAAATATAAAAATAAGTCAAGATCTAATTCATTCTAATTGAACATATCACATTAGCATATTTCCATTATACAAATTACCTATAGAATAAACAGGAAAATACAGTTCCTGCATTTCAACACTAAAGGTTACGGCACAGTTAATATAACATTGCGATATACATTATACAGTTAATAACATGGAGTTATTTATTAATATTATGAGATATAATTTATCAGTTTAATTATCATATTCCTGTAAAATTTCACAAGCAACCTTAAGGCTATCAGGAAATGAGATCAACATATTCGAAACTAGTTATATGTTTTTTTTGCGTCTAGAGTATATATTTATGTGCCATTGATTTGAAATTATAAATAATTAGGAAAATTATTGTTATTTGTACTATTTTTATTTATTTCATAATAAGATACTAATATCTACTGTGAGTCACGTAAAAAAAAACATATAATTGTTGTTTAGACGATCAATATATTTTTTTGTCAATTGTTCGAAAATGTGGAACTGTCCGATAATTCGGAATTTACTTAAAATGGAAAATATTTTATGTCTTTTAATTAGTTACCAGGTAATATATCAAATCGAAGAAAATTAACGAAATAAATTAATTAAAATAATGGTAGTTTTCACATTAACTTCAATGGTGAGAATTATAAAATATTTAGATTTTTTTCAATTTATTGCAATACTTTTTTTTTCGAAGAAAAAAAAAAAATAAAACAGAAAAAAAACAGTTTGAAATGTCAATAGGAAGAAATAATATAAATAACTTGGGAAATAAAAAAAGTGCTATTTGCATTATTTCCTCATTTGCGGTTTAATTATTTGTAAATAATAAAAATTAATAAAATAAAATGGATTACTTTATAGATGGTGTATGGAAAATGAATATGTCAAATATACGACATAAAATTGGCATTAAATGTCATAAAATTATGACATCAAATACCTTAAAATTATGAAACAAAATACCAAATAAATAAGACAAATTAGCTAGATACAATATCTTCATAATATTTACTATCCATGTTACTATTTAATTGTTTTACTTATTTATTCAAATTTTTAAACTAATAAGCGTCTGTCCCCGTACATTTAACTTATCAGCAGATTTAACGGTACAGGAACAGGACCAGTAACTCCTGTTTCGAAGACAGCAGTTACTGGTGATAATCAAGGCCGTCTATCAACCTATAGTTACGAACATAGAGTCGCAGTTGCACAATAGAGTGACTAAGTAAAACACTATATAGAAAAATATAGGGGAAATGAAAAGGTTGAAATAACAGTTGATGTCTTTTTGGTGATGAGAATTTGGAAAAAAATGAAAAATGATTTTTTTAGAGAAAATTTGGAAGAAAAAAATTAATAAATTTTTTTTGCAGACTATTATACAATTTTTTTTAGGAAATTTATGAAAATAAATTTGAAGAAAATTTTTTTAATTAAGAAAAATGAGACGTTTTACATAATTTTTTCGAAGATTAACAAATAATTTAGTAAGAATGTAAAACATGAACTTCAGGAACATAGTACATTTAATTATTGAAAATTAATGATTTGAAATACATCAATTGAAATATTATTATTAATATTATTATATAATCTAGTCTTTGGTGGTGATTGAGTTAATTAAAATGCCATGGAGGTCAGACAATTAATTAACCAAAGGCCATATCGCTGACGTCAAAAGGAAATTAAAAACAAAGGACTCAAAGGAGCAGTCAGAAAGGAAAGTGGCCCAATGAACAAAGTCACCTATCACGAGTAAGGGGCAAAGCTCATGGATGCAGATAAGCTACTTCGTGAATGCAGTCACTTAGAAAGGAATGCGAGTGAAAGAATTTCATTTTAAAAAGTTAATTATTTATTTCTAAAACATAAAAAAAACCTCACGAAACATCTGAAAAAAATCACAAACGTTGAAAAAAAAAAAATTACGAAACATTCATAAAAACTCATAAAAACATTTATTATTATATTATATATTAATATTATTTAAATTAAAATTTTAAAGCAATGCGTGTTATATTATACTATGGAACGACTAAAACAAACTCAATATACTCAAGTGTTTTAATTCACACTCTTCTAGTTGTTGGCATTTTGACTCTATAACTGTAGCTAAACTGAGGCAACGGGTCAGGGGTGCCAAAACTGATTTAAATAGTAAAAGTTCCAGTTATAATACAGTTATAAAATATTCGAGCAACATTTTAGAACCCGTTACTGAATATCCCTGTATGCCATAAATTATTTTGAGAATTCAATGGAATTTTTGAGATATTCTTGTAATATATAGGTAACAAAAGCATATTGAACAATTAAAAACACAATTGTGCTGAACCAATGTAAGCGTACACTTGTGTTCTAACATAGAAAGCGTACACTTGTGTTTAACCGGTCATTTAAAGAAAATACTTCGATATAACCTAGTCAAACACATCACTTATGACACAAAAGAATATTAAATCCCGTTACTAAATATTTAAATCCCATTACTAAATATTTAAATCCCATTACTAAATATTTAAATCCCATTACTAAATATTTAAATCCCATTACTAAATATTTAAATCCCATTACTAAATATTTAAATCCCATTACTAAATATTTAAATCCCATTACTAAATATTTAAATCCCATTACTAAATATTTAAATCCCATTACTAAATATTTAAATCCCATTACTAAATATTTAAATCCCATTACTAAATATTTAAATCCCATTACTAAATATTTAAATCCCATTACTAAATATTTAAATCCCATTACTAAATATTTAAATCCCATTACTAAATATTTAAATCCCATTACTAAATATTTAAATCCCATTACTAAATATTTAGAGCCCGCTACTGAATATTTAAATCCCATTACTAAATATTTAAATCCCATTACTAAATATTTAAATCCCATTACTAAATATTTAAATCCCATTACTAAATATTTAAATCCCATTACTAAATATTTAAATCCCATTACTAAATATTTAAATCCCATTACTAAATATTTAAATCCCATTACTAAATATTTAAATCCCATTACTAAATATTTAAATCCCATTACTAAATATTTAAATCCCATTACTAAATATTTAGAGCCCGCTACTGAATATTTAAATCCCATTACTAAATAATTATATCCCGTTACTAAATATTTAAATCCCGTTACTGAATATTTAAATCCCGTTACTGAATATTTAAATCCCGTTACTAAATATTCAGAACCCGTTACTGAATATTTAGAACCCGTTACTAAATATTCAGAACCCGTTACTAAATATTTAGAACCCGTTACTGAATATTTAGAACCCGTTACTAAAGATTTAGAACCCGTTACTAAAGATTTAAATCCCGTTACTAAATATTTAAATCCCGTTACTAAATATTTAAATCCCGTTACTGAATATTTAGAACCCGTTACTGAATATTTAAATCCCGTTACTGAATATTTAGAACCCGTTACTAAATATTTAGAACCAGTTACTAAATATTTAGAACCCGTTAGTAAATATTTAGAACCCGTTACTGAATATTTAGAACCCGTTACTGAATATTCAGAACCCGTTACTGAATATTCAGAACCCGTTACTGAATATTTAGAACCCGTTACTGAATATTTAGAACCCGTTACTGAATATTTAGAACCCGTTACTGAATATTTAGAACCCGTTACTAAATATTTAGAACCCGTTACTAAATATTTAGAACCCGTTACTAAATATTTAGAACCCGTTACTAAATATTTAGAACCCGTTACTGAATATTTAGAACCCGTTACTGAATATTTAGAACCCGTTACTGAATATTTAGAACCCGTTACTGAATATTTAGAACCCGTTACTGAATATTTAGAACCCGTTACTGAATATTTAGAACCCGTTACTGAATATTTAGAACCCGTTACTGAATATTTAGAACCCGTTACTGAATATTTAGAACCCGTTACTGAATATTTAGAACCCGTTACTGAATATTTAGAACCCGTTACTGAATATTTAGAACCCGTTACTGAATATTTAGAACCCGTTACTAAATATTTAGAACCCGTTACTAAATATTTAGAACCCGTTACTGAATATTTAGAACCCGTTACTGAATATTTAGAACCCGTTACTGAATATTTAGAACCCGTTACTAAATATTTAGATCCCGTTAGTAAATATTTAGAACCCGTTAGTAAATATTCAGAACCCGTTACTAAATATTTAGAACCCGTTACTGAATATTTAGAACCCGTTACTGAATATTTAGAACCCGTTACTGAATATTTAGAACCCGTTACTGAATATTCAGAACCCGTTACTAAATATTTAGAACCCGTTACTAAATATTTAGAACCCGTTACTGAATATTTAGAACCCGTTACTGAATATTTAGAACCCGTTACTGAATATTTAGAACCCGTTACTGAATATTTAGAACCCGTTACTGAATATTTAGAACCCGTTACTGAATATTTAGAACCCGTTACTGAATATTTAGAACCCGTTACTGAATATTTAGAACCCGTTACTGAATATTTAGAACCCGTTACTGAATATTTAGAACCCGTTACTGAATATTTAGAACCCGTTACTGAATATTTAGAACCCGTTACTAAATATTTAGAACCCGTTACTAAATATTTAGAACCCGTTACTGAATATTTAGAACCCGTTACTGAATATTTAGAACCCGTTACTGAATATTTAGAACCCGTTACTGAATATTTAGAACCCGTTACTGAATATTTAGAACCCGTTACTGAATATTTAGAACCCGTTACTGAATATTTAGAACCCGTTACTGAATATTTAGAACCCGTTACTGAATATTTAGAACCCGTTACTGAATATTTAGAACCCGTTACTGAATATTTAGAACCCGTTACTAAATATTTAGAACCCGTTACTAAATATTTAGAACCCGTTACTGAATATTTAGAACCCGTTACTGAATATTTAGAACCCGTTACTGAATATTTAGAACCCGTTACTGAATATTTAGAACCCGTTACTAAATATTTAGATCCCGTTAGTAAATATTTAGAACCCGTTAGTAAATATTCAGAACCCGTTACTGAATATTTAGAACCCGTTACTGAATATTTAGAACCCGTTACTAAATATTTAGATCCCGTTAGTAAATATTTAGAACCCGTTAGTAAATATTCAGAACCCGTTACTAAATATTTAGAACCCGTTACTGAATATTTAGAGACCTTTATTTAAATTTTAATGGTAAAATATTGATAAATTATTTTCGTCAGAAAATTCGTATTAATGTAAAAAATCCCATAAAATATTGTAGAAGGTTACTGGTATGAAAACATATTACTATATAAAACATATTGCTATATAAAACATATTACTATATAAAACATATTCCTATATTAAAACATATTGCTATATAAAACACAATACTCACCATTACATAGCAAATAATTAATATTAAAGTCACATTTATAATCCACCTTCAAGATAACTTTATAATTAAAATTCAAGATCATCAAAATTGACAGGATAAAAACAAGTTATTTTTTTTGGCTATCTGTAACATTGAAATTAATTAAAGTTTCACATACACTGGTATGACATACGGTATGATAAGACATACTCAAGGCTATTCATTAATGATAACATCAAAAACACCGACCAATTGTCTGTCTGTGAATGAAAAGGGTGTCTACTCAATTACCGGACAGTAGCTAATCATGAGCAATATCTCATAAAATGAAAATAAATATTAACTACTTTCATACATATAAAATTTATATTTATAAAATTCATAAATTTTTTACTTGTAAAATTTATTTTATATTAATAAGTTTTCCCCATAAAAAAGGATTAAAAAGAAGCAGTCGGGGAAGAAAGTGGCTCTATGAGCAAAGTCATTATCATAATTCAATGACAAGCTCATGGGTGCAGAAAAGCTACTCTGTGAAGACTAAGTATGACTTAATAATTATAAGTGTGTTCGTATACTTTACCCAAGTACTTTGAATATGTAAAACATGAATTTAATTAATAAATTGTATACGAGATTCCTTATCAATAGGAAGCAGATTAACCATTTAGATAATAAATTTACGACACGTAATATAAATCAGTTATATTACTGGTAAATAGAACCAGGGTAAGTACTGAGTTATCGGACAATTTCAAGTTTTCGATCATGAATGAAAACTATATAAAATTTATATTAATTCCATTTTTTCCTTCTGACTGGGTAGATATGATCGAAAGTGTGGAACTGTACGATAACTCAGAATTAGACTCCACCCCCCCCCCCAAAAAAAAATCGTTAACAAAAATATTACACGATGATCACTTTTCATTGCACTTTTACGTTAATTAAAATAGTGTATATCAACAATAGTGCATCTAGATTGAAATAATAATAGGTTGGACAGCGCGATTTGAAGTGATAAGGGAAAATGTAGCAATCAGCTGATAGCAGAGATAAGGCTGCTGATAAGGCTTCAAATGCAGTGAAATAAAGACGATAGTGACCCTTACGACCTTGATTTAATGAGATAAGAGAGATAAAGATAAGAAATACATACAATGTGAACAATGCAGTTATATCTATTAAAAATAAATGCATTTTATGTATATTTCAAGAATTATAGTAATATTATTCATGGCATAGTGTAAGTTTCGAATTATCGGTCAGTTTCACATCTTCGATCATATAAGAAAAAAACGATACAATAATTATTATTCAACTTTTAATGGTATCCATGATACCTGCAGGAATCATGGATACCAATTAAAATAAAATAATAGGTTATTATATAGTATTTTCGTATGTAACTGAAGATGTGGAACTGACCGATAATTTGGAACTTACCCTAATGCCACAGAGTGTTATTTCCTATGTATCTTAAATGGATTAAATAGAAATTTGGAATTATTGACTAGGCGTGTCCTTAGCGTCATTTTGACGTCAGAGTCATACGTAGGATGAGATATTGTTACATAGTAACACCTTTATATTAGAGTAAAAAATTGAATGAATAAATAATGTTGGTGAGTAGCAATAATGGAAAATAATCAATCACTATAATTTATTAGTAAAAGGGACTTCAACGAAGCAGTCAAACAGGGAAGTGACTTCGTGAAAAGTCACCTACCACGATTCAGAGTCAAAGTTCAAGATATGAACTGCATGGACAACTTATACCTTATTTCGAAATGAATTAAACTAGTTTGTAACTAGACACTAGTAAGGTGAGACAAAGTGTACGTTACACAACTAGAACAACTAGGTAAACTGAGCAGGAAAACGATACCATTTTTAAAGGTCAATTGAAACGTTTTTTTTTACGGGACTAGGCAATATACCCACAGGGAAAATTATGGTGGGAAATTGAATATAAGTTAGAGGTTACGTCTCAATCTTCTGTGACCCCACCAAAACTTCCTCTCTGGGTTGGTGCTATTGGCAATTAAAAATAGATTGATTTAATTCTATAATTTTGAAAAAAAAAAAAAAAACAATAAATAAATTTTATTTAACGAATTAAAATTTAAAATAAATATTTTCTTTAAATTTAATTTACCAAGAAAATTTAAATAACTAGCTATAATGTGAACAAGAAAATATTTGAGACAGAGACATTTTGCAAGTAAGTTTCATCACTCTAGAGCACTATGTTCTATTGCTAGGAAAAACATTGCAGGCGTGACATAGCGATTGCGTAACGCTAGTGTGACGTAAGGCTAACTCTGGGTCACATACGAAGAGGTGGTGAGAGAAAAGAATAAGGATGAGAGAAGGAAAACAAAAAAATAAGGATGGAAGAGAAAAAGGTATGACTCATATGATATTTTAGGGAGATATAATTTATTATGTAAAGTTTTAATTATCAGATGTGAATTGAATACTTGATGGAATCTTTAATTAAAAAACGTAAACAAATATTAATATATACCGCTTGTTTTCTCTGAAAATCTTTCTTCCAACAGTTTTCAAGTGAATTTTAATACTAACAATCAGTTATTATTTATTTAGTGCCTGTAAGAGTTAATAGCCTATGAAAGTATATAGCTTAAATATTTAAACCTACTTAATTACAACATTTAAGAAATAGCTACTCAAAACATCGTGAAATGAAAACAGTTTAATTTAAAATTGGTGATTGATAACATGGAAAGGACATGGAACACATCGTATAAACACAGTTAGGTATTTCTCGTTATGTTTAAATTATATAGGAGTTATTTACATGAATTTAGCGAAGACAAAATAGATGTACATTATAATTTATAATATAGCACGTTTTACCGTTAGAGATGTAGGACCAGTTACGTGATAAAAGTCAAGGTGAGAAGGTGGTACTGGTACCTAGATAACAGGTCTACTGGTACCCAGAAAACAGGTACCTGTACCAATCTACTGATACTCAGAAAAACTGGTACCTGTATCATTCTACTGGTACCCAGGTGACTGTTACATACCTAGGTGACTGTTACATACCTAGGTGACTGTTACATACCTAGGTGACTGTTACTTACCTAGGTGACTGTTACATACCTAGGTGACTGTTACATACCTAGGTGACTGTTACATACCTAGGTGACTGTTACCTACCTAGGTGACTGTTACTTACCTAGGTGACTGTTACTTACCTAGGTGACTGTTACTTACCTAGGTGACTGTTACTTACCTAGGTGACTGTTACATACCTAGGTGACTGTTACTTACCTAGGTGACTGTTACATACCTAGGTGACTGTTACATACCTAGGTGACTGTTACTTACCTAGGTGACTGTTACATACCTAGGTGACTGTTACCTACCTAGGTGACTGTTACTTACCTAGGTGACTGTTACTTACCTAGGTGACTGTTACTTACCTAGGTGACTGTTACCTACCTAGGTGACTGTTACATACCTAGGTGACTGTTACATACCTAGGTGACTGTTACTTACCTAGGTGACTGTTACTTACCTAGGTGACTGTTACCTACCTAGGTGACTGTTACATACCTAGGTGACTGTTACTTACCTAGGTGACTGTTACCTACCTAGGTGACTGTTACATACCTAGGTGACTGTTACTTACCTATACCTAGGTGACTGTTACATACCTAGGTGACTGTTACTTACCTAGGTGACTGTTACATACCTAGGTGACTGTTACTTACCTAGGTGACTGTTACCTACCTAGGTGACTGTTACATACCTAGGTGACTGTTACTTACCTAGGTGACTGTTACTTACCTATACCTAGGTGACTGTTACATACCTAGGTGACTGTTACTTACCTAGGTGACTGTTACTTACCTAGGTGACTGTTACTTACCTAGGTGACTGTTACTTACCTAGGTGACTGTTACTTACCTAGGTGACTGTTACATACCTAGGTGACTGTTACCTACCTAGGTGACTGTTACATACCTAGGTGACTGTTACATACCTAGGTGACTGTTACTTACCTAGGTGACTGTTACTTACCTAGGTGACTGTTACCTACCTAGGTGACTGTTACATACCTAGGTGACTGTTACTTACCTATACCTAGGTGACTGTTACTTACCTAGGTGACTGTTACTTACCTATACCTAGGTAACTGTTACTTACCTAGGTGACTGTTACATACCTAGGTGACTGTTACATACCTAGGTGACTGTTACATACCTAGGTGACTGTTACATACCTAGGTGACTGTTACTTACCTAGGTGACTGTTACATACCTAGGTGACTGTTACATACCTAGGTGACTGTTACTTACCTATACCTAGGTAACTGTTACTTACCTATATAACTGCTAGTTGTCTACAAATTTAATTTAAAAAATTAGTAGAGGTTTAATGTCAGCTTCGAAACATCAAGGGGATATTAAATACAAGGTAGCTAGCTAATGGAAGAAGCAGTCAGAAAGAAAAGTGGCTCCATGAACAAAGTCACTTACCACCAGTTAGCTAATAAGAGGCTCATGGATGTAAAAAGCTAGCTACTCCGTGAATGCAGTCACTTGCCAAGGAATGCAACTAAAAGGAACACAAGCACCAGTGGCTGCATAACAGAGAGAAGAGGAAAATGAAGAAGTGATGGTAAATGAAGCCTAGCTAACACAAAATCTAAAACCTCTTAGTTGAAGAGCGTAACCTTAGCGCTATCCTCTAAAACTTCAACTGGCGGATAGGTATGGTCCAAATTCTAAAAATTTAAAAATTATTCAAATTCCAACAGTTTTTGGCACAAGGGATGCCACACCCCTTTCACCACAGACAGCTTCAGGATAGAGCCCCTGGGGCTCACCAAAGAGATAAGAATTTATAACTTAGGACATTTATTTATCAATCACCAAGGCCTATATTCTGAATGATATCACTGCTGTACATTCTTCATATCTTACATAACTATTATAGTAATGAATTATGTGAAAACATTACCTTGGTAGAAGTTCATGAATCTTATAGATATATCTGATATCTTATAGATATAGGTAATAAATTTCTTATCAGTAGCTAAGTCATTTCCTTATCTTTGTGTGTATGACTATTTAAGGAGGAAATAGCAATCCAGATAGAACCATTTTTAATATTATTAATTTAAATATATAAGCTTATTTTTATTATTTATATAAAGGAGATATGTATTAGCTACAGAATAAGGAAGTCATAATTACTCGTCTCAATCTGTATTGGGGGGATTTTTTTTGAAAATTGTGAAGATGAATTGCGAGGAAATACAGTTATTTTTTAATAAAAAAAATAATACAGAAATCCTTTATGGTAAACTACCAACAGTCTTTCAGTATCTCAAGATATGAGCCAATATCAAATGGGGGCAAATAATTCGTATTATTCCTAATACAACTGGGAACCTGTTCCAAGTCTATTAGTTAGCTACCAGATGAAAATCATGTAGCTAGCTACCGGAACTGGAAATAGTATCCTTTAGCTATAACTAGGTTTTAAAATTAACTTTTCATAATAGCTCTATTACTTTGAAGTCATACGTAAAATCTGATGAGTTAGCTAACTAATTTTGAGCTAACTAGAAAATGCAGGCCAACAGTAATAATCACATACATCATGCGAACAGAAAATCCTTGAACTCTTTTGGAACATATGAAAATTTTATGTTGGTGAGCGCTGTAATTCAATTTTAGGTGAATATTGAAGATTTCATTGTGTTCCACGGCTCAAGAATTTTTTTAGGTTTTTGATAATTTTGGTTGAGATGTTCTATGTGAAAGCATGTTTGTGTACCTTGTGTTTGGTATGACTAATGACTGCATAATGTTGTAGGAGTATGTTGGCCTGCTGTCTCAGGGTTGGTATTTTGTCAGTGGAAATAGCTAATTGCTCCATGTGATTGTGGGATAGCTCTGTTCTATATAGTTTTGATGAGCCTCTTTTGCAATCAAGGGTTTTACAAACTCGAACCAGTTTTTTGTGTTACTGATCCCTTATTTGATTGTTTAGGACAATATTGAGTTCTTAGATTCTGTTTTGGAGTTTGGCAAAGGTTATTGAATTCTCATATTAGCTATTTCTGGAGTATCATTGGGGTTATGAATTTTTTATGATTAGGGTTATGACATTTCATAAGCTTTTTGAATTATGGTATTGAAACTGGCGAGTGCAACATCTATATTAGTGATTGGGGTCAAGTTCAGCTCTGTGGAAAGGATTTCAGTTTCAATTTTTAAGTCTTCCCAGGAAACCTTTTTGTAATGTGTTGAGGTAGCTATGCATCTTTTCCTTAGAGGCCTCTATTTTAGCATCTGTGGTAGCTAACAACTATTGGTAGGTCATCTGATGCATTGGTAGGTCATCTGGTTCAACTATTGGTAGGTCATCTGATGCATTGGTAGGTCATCTGGTTCAACTATTGGTAGGTCATCTGATGCATTGGTAGGTCATCTGGTTCAACTATTGGTAGGTCATCTGATGCATTGGTAGGTCATCTGGTTCAACTATTGGTAGGTCATCTGATGCATTGGTAGGTCATCTGGTTCAACTATTGGTAGGTCATCTGATGCATTGGTAGGTCATCTGGTTCAACTATTGGTAGGTCATCTGATGCATTGGTAGGTCATCTGGTTCAACTATTGGTAGGTCATCTGATGCATTGGTAGGTCATCTGGTTCAACTATTGGTAGGTCATCTGATGCATTGGTAGGTCATCTGGTTCAACTATTGGTAGGTCATCTGATGCATTGGTAGGTCATCTGGTTCAACTATTGGTAGGTCATCTGATGCATTGGTAGGTCATCTGGTTCAACTATTGGTAGGTCATCTGCGACTGTTTCTCATGTGGTTCTATTGGAGAGTGATGGAGAGCAGAAAGTTATATCTGGAGA
The DNA here is from genome assembly GCA_947561585.1 of Caprella mutica. Classification (NCBI taxonomy): domain Eukaryota; kingdom Metazoa; phylum Arthropoda; class Malacostraca; order Amphipoda; family Caprellidae; genus Caprella; species Caprella mutica. The sequence goes on along the minus strand of CANNZV010003177.1, from coordinate 27,122 downwards.
AAGTTGCTCTAGGCCTATAGTTTGATTATTCAGTGTTTGTAAGCCTATTGCATGGTAAGATGGTAGGCCTGGGCGATTGGGCGAAGGGATATAAATGTTTGCTATGTGTATGTTATGGCCTATGTGTAGTTCCGTATGTATATCTGCCATAATCTGAGCTCGCATCTTGTGGGTCATCTCTATGTAAAGAGATATTGTGCTGGATGTAGGTAGCTATGTCAGAAGGCCTTGCCGCAGTGTAGTTTGGAATACTAGGTTTTCTGAAGTTCAGATTCTTGGATAATGGCTATGTGGATACTATACTATAGATAATTGTACACGAGATGTTTTAGTTCCTGATTTTAGTGTGGATGATGCCATTGAAGTTGTATTGCAAGATGTTGATGCTTTTAAATCTGTTTATTCTGTATGCTGATGGTGTTAGTTGAGCTAGTGGGGGGAGGAGGTGGGGGCAAAGGAGGACAGTGTTTTTGTTATCAATGAAGGTGGTCAATTTGAGAGTTTTGGCCTTTGGGAAATGTATCCTAAGTTTCTGAACAACTTTTGTCTAAAACATCTTTCAAAATTATGACCAGGTAATTTCAAAATTCTAAGACCAGTATGGCGAATGCTGTCTACATGTTTCTAGTGAGGTGCACTTTAGGTAGAACAGCTCTCTGCAAGTTCAGCTTTTAAGCGAACCTCCTCCAGTGCATGAAGCTGTGATTCCCACAAAAGAAAAAAAGGAGGGTAATGGTAGAAGAAGTGCTCCAATACCAAGGACAAGGTGCTCCGGAGGATCTCTGGTTGGGTTGAAACTGGGAGTTTTGGCTTCGCAGGGAGACCCATCCCTCTCCCCCCAAAAGTTCCATCCACAAAGATAGACGGTCTTGAAAAAGTAATTGGTATTGGCGAAATTGAGGACTAGCTATTTATTTGGATCCAATAATTATTACCAGATAGCTACTCCTGAAAATACAGATACTATATCTGATAAAGATCCTATCGGTGAATATGTATTGACAATATTTTGGCCTACCCACACCTCAAAGTTACAAACAAGACACAATAGAGGTGAAAACGTCAATTCCCAAGATTCTGGAGCTAAGAAATGAAGTCTTGCTAATTCCCAGATTTGAAGCAAATTGATTTCTGTGTGTGATCAATGTTGGAAGTCTAGGCCTGTAGTGTTTCTCATACAAGTGTTGGTGGTCTGAAGCTATCACTTCAGTTAGAATGGACCAAATATTCAAGATAGCTACACTTCATGCCTCAGTAGAAAATTTCCCAAGAGAAAATTGAAAGAATATTTTTAGCTAAACAGAATCATATTGAAGACTGATGAATGAAATTTATTCATATTATTGTAAGCTAACATTCATATTTTATATTTTAGTAGGGGTTTAACATCTGCTTCGGAACCAAAGGCCATATTGCTGACGTCAAAAGGAAATTAAATACAAGGGACTGGAAGAAGCAGTCAGAGAGGAAAGAGGCTCCATGAACAAAGTCACTTACCACCGTCGGTGACAATGCTCATGGATGCAGAAAAGCTACTCCGTGAATGTAGTCACTTACCAAGGAATGTGACGAAACGGGACACAAGCACCGGTGGCTGCACTCACGGATGGAAGAGGAAAATGAAGAGGTGATAGTAAATGATGCCTACGAGCCTACCTAATACAAAATCTAAGACCTCGTAGTTGAAGAGCATAACCCTAGCGCTATCCTCTAAAACTGCAAGTAGCGTTAAAAAAAATGATAAACATGGTAAAAAGGAAAAAAGACAATCCATAATCCAAATTACAACAGTTCGGGGCCCAAGGGACACCACCTCCCTTCTCTTCCATTCACCAGAGACAGCTTTAGGATAGAGCCCCTGGGGGCAAAGCTAACATTCAGAAACAATTTGATCTATTATTAATAACTTGCATACATCTCTGTTCACCTTCCATAAACTTTGTAAGAGCTTTAAAAAGGAATCCGAGTACTTAACCCCGTAGTGACCAACAGGCTTGGAGAAAATATTCCATAATTTAAAAATAATTTACTGGAGTTGCTGAACGTCTGACTTTAAATGTCTATGTATCTTATAAATGTTTGTATCTAATTATAGCTACATCTTACATATATCTATGAAAAATGATGCATCATATTTTGTTCATTTTTGTTTTTCATCATTTTTACCAAATGTGACTGTGAAGCCAGGGTGAAATGAAACCTATGTTGCATCACATTTTGAGTCACACTAGCAACATAACTAACAAGAAAATTAGCTATTTTTTGGTGTGACACAATATTTTACACAACAATGATTATATTTCATTTCGACTCCAGAGTTCTGTCTGGATATATGTAGTAGAACTAAATAAAACAAAACATGTAGCTATTATTTTCATTTATATTTATAGGTAGCTACATACAGTAATAATTACACCAAATGGACAATTTTAGTCATGAATTTTCAGCAACAATAGACAAGCTTTTAAAGAATAAATCTATAAAAGGGCGTCTCAGACTCGTTGGTCATTCAAGGGTTGACGTTAGTAAAGAATTGATCATCAGCATTCAGTAGGAATAACTCATGGATATAAAATACCCAAATTATTACAGGCTAATGAATGTATCTAGCTACAGATTTCAAAATATTCAGAAGATAACCTGACGTACTTACATAAAGGCTCAATTGAGGTAGCTATAAAAAGGTTGAATTTGACCATTTCATTTTTCTTCAAGCTACTGATAATTCACTCACCATTGGTGTATTGGTGCCGTGTCATGCTTCACAGAGAGGAAACAGGCAATTTTGTATAAGCTTTCAGACGAACTTCACCAATTTCTGAAAAAGAATAAAAATGTCAATTCATGTCTAAATTTTGTTGATAAAAGATATCCATCAATATTCTTAGAGGGTTAATTCAAGTATCAAACATTCTCCAATAGCTAGCTAGCTAAATAAAAAAAAGGTAGGGATAATTCTGAATTCAAAAAATAGAACTAGCTACCTAAATTAGCATGTTAGGGTCATTCCAGGACAAGTTGACCAAGGGTTAACACAACACCCCCTCAGATTTTCATGAAAGTTGGTACAATGGTTTCTTGAGCCCAAAAGACTATTTTGAGAATCTCAGCTCTCTAGCTCTTATAGGTCAAAAGTTATGACCTTGTGAACTTTTGAAAAAAAGGGCAAAATGCCTTGACATCACCCTATTTGAAAGGTCATAACTTTCCTATTATTAGACCTAGAACAAAAAGTTTAGCATGTTTTGTTTTCAGAATAAGCTAGGCAATCTTTCTAGATGAACAAAATTTTATTATTTTAACTTTTGAATGAAAAAGGGCACTTACCCTCTCTGAACTTGACCTTTACCCTCAAAGGCCCCACCAGACAAAAAAATTATTAGAACAAAAAATGTAGATTGACTACTTTGCTATAGGTTGGAAAGGTAATATTTACTACTATCAATAATGATTAGGGATATACTTGAGCTCAAACAGGTGCGTTAGACAAAAAATTATACAAGTAGAAGAAAAATAATCATAATTTTGAAAAGTTAAATTGAAGTAGAGTTTCACAAAGTACGAATTAATGTTATTATTGGAGATATTTTTCGAGAATTTTGATCATTTTGGAGACAGATTTGAAAGTATTTGGAGACGAAATCTCCTCAAAATAAAATCTTGGAGACAGATTTGATATACTTTGCAGACTGGTAATAAATTAAAGGGAACTGTATAATTTGCAGCATTTAGCCTCTAAAATTCATCTGTTAGCCTAAGGTATTTTCTGGAGTGGCCTGTACTTCCCCACAGGAACATTCATTCCAGACTGTATTTCATGGTAAATTCCACCAACTTGTCAGTGAAACTTTTACCCCTTTTTAAATAATATTCTAGCAAAGTCGGTGGATTTTTAGCTATTTATTCCTTTGTTACCATTAATTTTTGATGGAGAAATGCCAGTCTGTATTTGGTACACAAAAACCGGTACAGACTTTTTCAAAAAGCTCAAAAAATCCACCAATATTTTCCCAATTTATCTACTAAAAATTAATGGTAACATAGGAATAATTCGATAAAAATCCACCAACTTTGATAGAATATTATTATTATACCATGAAATACAGTCTAAGGTGTGGCAAATCTGTCTCCAAGAATTCATTTTGAAGACAATTTGTCTCCAAATATTTTCAAATCTGTCTCTAAAATGACCAGAATTATCTAAAATGTCTCCAATAATAACATGTAATTGTAAACATAGGAATTTGTCTCCAAGATCTTGCAAAGATATTTTTTCCCTCAAAAAATGTCTCGCAAAGACCTTTGGCGACATGGACATGCTTTGTAGACTGGTAGAATATGAGACATTTTCTCCTATATATACATGCATTTTATTGAGAATAGAAACCTGAGTAAGCAAAGATAATGGACCAAATAAAGTTAACGGACCAGAAATGAAGCTGGTAAGGTTAACGGACCAGAAAACTTTTTTTAGTTTTAAATTATATTTGCTTTAGTATTTTAAAAATATACAACTTTATAAATTATAACATTAATGATTATATATTTTAATTTTGCATAGCTAATTTATTAATTTAAAGAATTGATATAAAACCTGATCCATTCTGAAGTTGTGAAGAAGGCAGTCTGTTAACACCTGTGCAAAAACTGTCTGAGGTGTCATAGGTGAACCTTTGCCCTTTAATCATTTTTGGGGGGTATTTAAATTATTATTCATCTAGGTTTCTAAATAGAGATTAATAATTAATAACTCGTCCCATAGAGCAGCTTAAGTCTCCGGGTCCTTTATTTACTTTATTGAGTTATTTAATTGAATTCTATGAAACTGACTTTAAATGGTAAAGGTAGGTTAAAAAGGTTTATCGGAATGACAGGAGAAATGAAACACCAGGATTGGTTCCTGAATTAATGTATTTTTAATAGGTTGGGATTAGTACAAAGTTCTAAAACTTACGCACAAGTCTTTAAAATAAAGGAAGGTCGATTTAAGAGTTCTATCACCAATCACAAACACAAGTTTTAAATAAATTAGGGAGATGAGTAGCCAGCTCACAACTCCCCTGGCAGAACTAAGTTCTTAACTGAACCAAAAAGTAATGAATGCACTAGCTAGATGTTAACTGCTTAAATAGGACTGACGAGGGTTCAACCTTCCAGTTGATGAATACACATCTTTTAAAGTGTTGATAGTACCGTGCAAAGGTGTTTTTCTACTCACAGCAGAGAGAAATAACACACAATGCATTATTTGAATTCAACACGCAAGTGTTAATGGCTTTGTATACCAATAGCATATACATTGAACAGTTTTACTGATAAAACCTGATTTTCTAATAAACAGTCAAATTAACTACCAGAACCTTTTGTTAACTTAATACATGATCAGAAATGTTACAAGTTTTCTAACAATTAATAATTAAGTATGTAAATTAGAATAATTGAAATACTTAAGTAATTACAGAATTCCTTTTAAATTAATTAAGTACTAATTTCAATTCTATCTATAGGAAAGAAACTCCCTAATACTCAATATTTCTAAGTTCTGAGTTACAAAGTTCATGAAGTTATATAACTGAGTACAAATTTATAAAGTTATGTTCTGAGGTTACAAGTTATAAAGTTATGTTCTGAGGTTACAAGTTATAAAGTTATGTTCTGAGGTTACAAGTTATAAAGTTATGTTCTGAGGTCACAAGTTATATTAGCAGCGTACATTAAAAGCTATTAGTTTATAACTATATTTGAGCTCCTAGCGAGAATAACACAATCATAAATTTAAGTGTCATTTCCTCCTACTGAATAGTTGTGCATGATTAAAAGATTATCAAAATTATAGAAATTGAAAGATTAAGTAAAGATATAGTTTCAGCGTATTAACAATAGACGATTGTTAATACAATCTGCAAAAGATACATGAAGATGTGAAGTTTACCCGTCGACTATTGAGGCCTTGAAATTAGTCTCCTGAATTATCCGGTGACAATTTTCTAATTAAATCCTATGTTTACACCAGTCTGCAGAATATGGGAGATATTTGGGATATTCTCTCCAAACAATTTTGAATTAATTCCTATATTTACATTAATTTTGCTTCAAACAGACCAGTCTGTATTTGGTGCATAAAATTCAACTGACTTTTTGAAAAAGCTGAAAAAAATCCACCATAAATTTCAAGTAATTTTGCTGATCCACCAACATTCCAAGTGAAATAGTATGTCTCTCAAAAATTCACCAAATTTCCCTCCAAAATGATCAAATTATCATAAATTCTCTCCAAAATAACATTGTAGCATAGGAGAAAATTTGATATTTCTCGCCATTCCCCATTGCAATTAAAGGGATCAAAATAACTGTCACAAACTCGCCATTAAAATGGCTAGTTTATACATGCTTTAATACTTGGCCAACATTTTACCTATTTTTCCACCGAAAATTAATGGTAACATTGGAATAATTAGCTAAAAATCCGACTTTGCCAGAGGCAGAATATTATCCAGTCTGAAAAGAACATCTCCACAGACCCAAGATTTTCGCAGAAATTTAGATTTGGGCACAGCAAATAACATGGGAACATAGGAATTAAATAGGACTTGGCCACTTGGGTGCAGAATTAATCCTCAAATCCTGTTATACTTTTCACTTTTCAGACTGGAATATTATTTTCAATGGAGAAAAATTTCACAAACATGTTGGTGAAATTTACCATGAAATACAGTCTGGCAAACAGAATAAGAGATCTCTACGAACACTTTACCCAGTCTGTATTTGGTGCACAAAATTCCACTGACTTTTTGAAGAAGCTGAAAAAATCCACCAAGAATTTGGCTAATCCAGATGAGTGAGATGACCAGATCCATCAACATTTTCCCAAGTTATCGACCAAAAATTAATAGTGAAATAAGAATAAATAGCTAAAAATCACAGGCATTTTATTACCTGCGCCCAAATCCCAATTTCTGTAAAAAATCCTGGGTCTGTGGAGACGTTCTTTTCAGACTGGCTGGCACCCAGTCTGTAATTGGTGCACAAAATCCCACTGACTTTTACAAAAAGCTGAAAAAATCCACCACAAATTTCCAGTAATTTAGCTGATCCACCAATATTTCCCCAATTTTTCCACCGAAAATTAATGGTAACATAGGAATAATCCGAATAAACAGTTAAAAATCTACCGACTTTGCCAGAATATTATTTTCAAAGGGGGAAAAATTCCACCGACATGTCGGTAGAATTTACCATGAAATACAGACTGGGCTGGCACTTTACCAGTTTCTGAAGACTGGCAAGAAATCCTTAACTTTGGCTTCTGTTCCTATGTTTTAAAGTTTGGCAGGAAAGTGGCCAGTTTAGTAAGAAAATGGATCCAGGTCTGAGGTCGCCACATTTAAGACACTTTAAAGGAGAAATTAGGCTTCTCAGTGAAGATTTTACACTTGAAATTGAAGTTGAAAACATCCTTAAGCTTCATGCCTGTCACCTGATGCATGTGTATCTCTTGAGACTATTTTATGAGTGATTCACTAGTTATTTACAAGTTTTCCAACATATTTAACGGGTATGACTAAATCGCGAAATGAAAATATTTCGCGAAATGAACATGAAATGAAGGTGAATCGCGAAATGAAGCTTACAGAATTAATTTGAATGTATTTGAAGAGTGTAAATGATAGAATGATAAATATATGGAGTAACTTAAGATTATAAACCCCGAAATGAAGCGACTAAATACCGAAATGAAGATTATAAACCCCGCAATGAACATAATGAAGTGACTTAATACTGAAATGATCGAAATGAAGTGACTAAATACCGAAATGAATATTAAAATGACCAAAATGGAGATTATATATACCGAAATGAAGATTATATATACCGAAATCATGAAATGAATGATATGATATGACTAAATACCGAAATGAAAATTATGAACCCCGAAATGAACGTAATAAAGTGACTAAATGCCCAAATGATCGAAATGAAGTGACTAAATACCGAAATGAAGATTAAAATGACCGAAATGAAGATTATATATAGCTACCGAAATGAATGATATGATATGACTAAATACCGAAATGAAGATTATAAACCCCCTTAATGAATGAAATGAAGTGACTAAATACCGAAATGAAGATTATAAACCCCGAAATGAAGTGACTAAATACCGAAATGAAGATTATAAACCCCGAATGAAGTGACTAATACCGAAATGAAGATTATAAACCCCGAAATTAAGTGACTAAATACTGAAATGAAGATTATAAACCCCGAAATGAAGTGACTAAATACTGAAATGAAGATTATAAACCCCGAAATGAAGTGACTAAATACCGAAATGAAGATTATAAACCCCCTTAATGAACGAAATGAAGTGACTAAATACAGAAATGAAGATTATAAACCCCCTTAATGAATGAAATGAAGTGACTAAATGTCTAATTATGATTCAATTTGTTTGTCTAAATGTGATTTAATTTGTTTGTCTAATTATCTAATTTAACTAATTAAGATAGAAACTGAAATGTACCTATTAATAAATATAATCTTATATGAAACTTGATCTTAGAATACATCTTGAAAAATCATGTAAGAATATACTGCGTTATTGTATTCTGATAAAAAAACTAAAATCATTATAAATGCACTGAGAAAAATGAATATTTATCTGTGATTTCTGAAAATATGTACCTTTTTAAAAATCATCAAATGAATACATTTCAACTAACATGCATATTCTGCTATGAATAATTATAATCGTGATTGATTCAATCGAATGAAAACTGTATATAAAAATCACCAACTTCAGATGACTTTAAAGAAAAAATAATTAAAAGCAAGTATTTCATGAAGTGACTGAATCAAGAATTTAGTGAGACTGTATAGTAATTCAGTTTAACAGTATATACAGATTTCTGAATAGAAATCAACCATGGTGTCTGCTGAAAATAACGTAAGTTTTAAATCACTCTATTTGGTTCATTTCGGTATTTAGTCACTTCATTTTGTTCATTTCGTGGTTTATAATCTTCATTTCGGTAGATAGACACTTCATTTCATTCATTTCGGTGTTTATAATCTTCATTTCGGTATTAAGTCATATCATTTCGTTCATTTCAGGGTTTATAATCTTCGTTTCAGTATTTAGTCATATCATTTCGTTCACTTCAGGGTTTATAATCTTCATTTCAGTATTTAGTCATATCATTTCATTCATTTCAGGGTTTATAATCTTCATTTCAGTATTTAGTCATCATTTCATTCATTTCAGGGTTTAGATCTTCATTTCAGTATTTAGTCATATCATTTCGTTCATTTCAGGGTTTATAATCTTCATTTCAGTATTTAGTCATATCATTTAATTCATTTCGGTATTTAGTCACTTCATTTAGGCCTAGTTCAAGAGTATGTACCAAGTCGCCGATTAATTGTCGACTTAAAATTTATGAAAATAAGTATCTTTCACATAGGTATATAGACGACTAATGAGCACTTAAATTAGATTTTAAATTAAATTGGTGACTCATTATCATAATCGGCGGAACCGCGCAATGTGCATCTCTGTTGAAATGTAAACAAAGCAGCCATTTTGTTTTGATATGGCGCTCAACTTGCACGATGTAGAATTCAAATTGTATGTCCGTTTTCTGTTTTCGGTGTTCTTTTGATATGAATGATGAGGTCACTACTTGTCATTTTAATTTGATGCTCTCTGACTAATTATCGGACGACTGTCTACTTTCAAAATTGGAATTAAAGTATGACGACTGGCGACTGCATTAGCTACTAATTTTTGTTGACTTATTTAAAAAAAAAAAATGTATTGGCGACTCACTGAACATTCTCTGAAACTAGGCATTTAGTAATTATAATCTTCATTTTGGGGTTTATAATCTTCATTTTGGTATTTGGCCACTTCATTTCGATCATTTCGGGGTTTATAATCTTCATTTTGGTATTTACTATTTAGTCATATCATTTCATTCATTTCGGTATTAGGTCACTTCATTTCGGGGTTTATAATCTTCACTTCGGTATTTAATCACTTCATTTCGGTATTTAATCACTTCATTTCAGAGTTTAATTTGTAATCTTCATTTCGGTATTTAGTCACTTCACTTCGTTCATTTCGGTATTTATAATATTCATTTAAATCTAATTATTTAGTTTCTCCATTTACTAATTATTCTATCATATACACCAAGTAAAATAGTATGTCTCATAAACTTGCCATTTGTCTCTCCAGCTCTCTCCAAAATTCAACAAATTCTCTCCAAAATGATCAAATTTTCATAGATTCTCTCCAAAATAACATTGTAGCATAGGAGAAAAATAGATAAAACTCGCCATTTGCAATTGAAGGGCTCAAAATAACTGTCACAAACTAGCCATTAAAATGGCGAGTTTGGACATGCTTTCCAGTCTGTATTTCGTGGTAAATTCCACCGACATGTCGGTGGAATTTTTTCACTTTCGAATATAATATTCTGGCAAAGTCGGTGGATTTTTAGCTATTTATTCCTATGTTACCATTAATTTTCGGTGGATAAATTGGGAAAATGTTGGTGGATCAGCAAAAATACTGGAAATTTATGGTGGATTTTTTCAGCTTTTTGAGAAAGTCAGTGGGATTTTGTGCACCAAATACAGACTGGCATGCTTTATTACGTGGCATATACACTCATTAAATACATTCAAATTAATTCTCTGAGCTTAATTTTGCGATTTATCTTCATTTCATATTCATTTCGCGAAATACCTTCATTTCGCGATTTAGTCTTACCGATATTTAACCCCTCAAAAGTCGCCAATATTGTAACATACTGGCGACTTTGTCCATACTTTAAAACATGGTTCTGTTCTCAGTAAAATACATGTAAATATAGGCCAGTTTGTATTTCGTGGTAAATTCCACCGACTTGTCGGTGGAATTTTTCTCCATTGAAAATAATACTTTGGCAAAGTCAGTGGATTTTTTGCTATTTACTCCTATGTTACCATTAATTTTCGGTGGAAAAATGGGTAAAATGTTGGTGGATCAGCCAAATTACTGGAAATTTATGGTGGATTTTTTCAGCTTTTTCAAAAAGTCAGTGGAATTTTGTGCACCAAATACAGACTGGAATATAGGAGGAAATTAGGGATTGTTCGCACAGAAAATTATCATAAAATGTTAGAAATGTCCATCATATTCTGCAGACTGGAAGCTAACGGACTGTACCTAGTCCGTTAACTTAACAAGTTTACTTGCTTAAGTTGCTCACAGAAGCCAAAATAGAAGATTTCTTGAAGAACAGTTTACCGGTTCAGCTGTTCCTGCAGTTAGCCTCTGGACTCTGGTTGTTCTCTGAGGGACACAAACCTACTAGGTACTAGCAATATCTCATATCTGAATATCATTATGAAATAATAAGTTATAAGCTTAGCCTATGACTTCCTACATTAAAATATCTTAGACAATATAACCTAAGAACAAACCTCCAATCACAAATGCAATTGTCCTAAATAGGATTTCTTTTAATCAATTGTCTACCTAGGTCTAATACAGTTCTCAGTTTCGCCCAATTTACAAACCAAATAAATTTTGACCTGTCAGTTTGTCAATAAAATCTAGAGTGCGGATAGAAATCGAAAAAAACTATTAATTGAATATGACGTACATACATATTCACCATGGAAATGATTGATGAAGGAACACTAATTAAATATTAGACGATTTTCTTAATTTTTAATTTTCTAAGAAGTTCCTTTATTCATCGAGAGCGATTTAAATTTTCTTTCTCTATCGTATGTTCTTTTGCCATCAAAAGTTATCTCGCCCCTTATAGTTTCTTTGAAATTTCGTACATCACGTTATCTTCACCTCGTACATCATTATCTCCATCTCGTATTTCATTATTCCAACTCGTACTTCACTATTTTAATCTCGTACTTGAATATCTTCAACGCAAACTTCAAGCTTCCCAATTAATTTGTTGTGCCAAGATATTAAATCACTGTTTGTCCTTAATTATGAAATCTAAAACCGAGAATGGAAAAAAATTCAATGCTGGTTGAGGTTGACGAAGTGTTTCAAATCAATAGTGTACATAGTTTCCTTCTACAATTGATATTTTTCGTTGAAAATTAGCATATGACATAAATATAAAAAATGATCGATATTGCATATCTTTAGATAAAGTTTTTTTCTTTTGTTCAACAATACAAATAATTCGAAGAAAAAGGTTAGATTATCAATAGCCAATCTTAATTATCTATTTAAAGTACAATCGTACTTCTATATAGTTTTAGCAATACAGATAGAATAATTCTTTTCGATCATGTAAATACGATTCTGATACTATAAACATATATTTTGGAGTATTTAATAAAAAGTGAACTAATTGCTACCTATTTTACATCAAAAAATCATATGCTGAATAGGAACTACAATTGTATGTCAAATATTAATCAAGAAAAGATGAGTAGGTATTTCTCTTGTTAATTAAATATTTACCTATGCTCAATTAAATATATCAAATATATTATACACCTGATATCAATGGTTGATAGAGTGAAAGTAAACAACTGATACAAACTTCTGAGAAGCAAACAAAAAAATCCATATAAACCACATTTAGTAGTAAGAGTCATTTCTCCACCATCAGTAGCTGTCCTTCGATTTGATTTCCGACTAGCTATTCCTCCATCCTGTGTGAATCTTTGTCCTTTAATTTGTTGTCCGACTGTCCCTCTATATGACTCTGTATCCTTTAAGTTGTTGTCCAACTAGTTATTCCTCCATCCTGTGTGAATCTTTGTCCTTTAATTTGTTGTCCAACTGTCCCTCTATATGACTCTGTGTCCTTCAATTTGTTGTCCGACTATCTCTTCTTGTACGACTCTGTGTCCTTTATTTTGTTGTCCGATTGTCCCTTTCTGCACGACTCTGTTTTCTTTAAATTTTTGTCCAATTGTCCCTTCCTGTACGTCTCTTTGTCAAATAATTTCTTGTCTGACTGTCCGTCTATAATCTATCCTATAGGATTCTGAGTCCATTAACTTGTTGTCTGACTGTTCCTTCCTGTACGACTCTGTGTCCTTTAAATTGTTGTCAGACTGTTTCTTCCTGTACGACTCTGTGTCCTTTAATTTGTTCTCTGACTGTCCCTCTATACTGTACGTTTCAGGGTCCTTTAATTTGTTTTCCGACTGTTCCTTCCTGTACGACTCTGTGTCCTTTAATTTGTTGTCTGACTGTTCCTTCCTGTACTACTCTGTGTCCTTTAATTTGTTGTCCAACTGTACCTTCCTGTACAATTATGTGTCCTTTAATTTCTTTTCCGACTGTCCGTCTATCCTATAGGACTCTGTGCCTTTTAATTTGTTGTCCGACTGTCTCTTTCTGTACAACTCTACCCCCCTTAATTTGGCTGTAAAATGGTTCATTATAGAGACCGATGTACTCGTTTTACAGATTTAACGTTCCTGTCCGTCCTCATATTAAATCATTTACCGATAATTTAATTAACGCTCGCGAGGTGCTCTTCGCTCTTGTTGATCTTTATCTTTTTGTTGTTGTAGTGGTAAAGCAAAGACCAAAACTAATCGATAAGTTGGGGGGAAGGGGGGTGTCCTGACAGCATATTGGCTAAAAGGGTTAGTTTGGGGTGTTGGAAATCGTATATTTTGAATTCGTTATTTTGAGGTGTTAGGAATCGTATATTTTGAATTCGTTATTTTCAGGTGTTAGAAATCGTATATTTATAATTCGTTATTTTCAGGTGTTAGAAATCGTATATTTTGAATTCGTTATTTTGAGGTGTTGGAAATCGTATATTTTGAATTCGTTATTTTCAGGTGTTAGAAATCGTATATTTTGAATTCGTTATTTTGAGGTGTTAGAAATCGTATATTTTGAATTCGTTATTTTCAGGTGTTAGAAATCGTATATTTTGAATTCGTTATTTTGAGGTGTTAGAAATCGTATATTTTGAATTCGTTATTTTGAGGTGTTAGAAATCGTATATTTTGAATTCGTTATTTTGGGGTGTTGGAAATCGTATATTTTGAATTCGTTATTTTGAGGTGTTAGAAATCGTATATTTCTAAAACTTGATTCCATACATTCAGACGGTGAAACATTGATGGTTAAGTTTATGACTTTGAAAATTTTTACTGTCTCAGTTTACAGGAAATAATTCTTTTTAAATACATATAAATGTAAAAGAAATGCAAAATCTAATTGTTTTGTGAATTATTAAAATCAACGTTCGTACTAACATGTTACACCACGTTATATACTAACGTGTTACACCACGTTATATACTAACATGTTACACCACGTTATATACTAACGTGTTACACCACGTCATATACTAACGTGTTACACCACGTTATATACTAACGTGTTACACCACGTTATATACTAACGTGTTACACCACGTTATATACTAACGTGTTACACCACGTCATATACTAACGTGTTACACCACGTTATATACTAACGTGTTACACCACGTCATATACTAACGTGTTACACCACGTTATATACTAACGTGTTACACCACGTCATATACTAACGTGTTACACCACGTTATATACTAACGTGTTACACCACGTCATATACTAACGTGTTACACCACGTCATATACTAACGTGTTACACCACGTTATATACTAACGTGTTACACCACGTCATATACTAACGTGTTACACCACGTTATATACTAACGTGTTACACCACGTCATATACTAACGTGTTACACCACGTCATATACTAACGTGTTACACCACGTTATATACTAACGTGTTACACCACGTTATATACTAACGTGTTACACCACGTTATACACTAACGTCTTGCATTCAGTTTTAATGATAATCTAAGAAATCTGTTTATGCTTCTTCATATAATCTAGTATACATTAAAATAAAAATTTAAGATTTAAATAGTTATTGAAATGAAACATGAAGTTGCTGAATGTGTGAACATATCATATGTTTAGTTTAAAAAGAATACGAAACTGTATATAGGTATTATTTCTGAACTGTTAATTTTTCAATAATGAACCTATCAGGATTTCAAGAAACAAGAGTCAAGAATTTAACGAAAAAAAAAAGGTTTTTAAGAATTGAACGAGAGAAAAAAAGGTTTTGAATCACGGGTCTCTAATCTGTATTTCGTAATGAAAAGAAAAATCACTAATAATATAAATTTGGCTTCAAGGTGGGTGGACTATTTTTACTGGTGGACAGTTACAAAATAAAACTATACTATTAGTTCCTTCACTTCCTATTTGTTTCAGAGCAATAGAATAAGAAAAGGTCAGAAGCTCTAAAGACATAATTATATTCTCTCAATTCCCATTCTAAAAAATGTTGAATACATGATATATATTTATTAAATGTTATATTATTTCAATCTATTTACATATATCATATAATGTATCAGTACTATTTTCTATATATTTTTCAAAAATGCTTAAAAATATATATTTTGTTCTGTCCAAATGCTTGTTTCATGTCATTGTATGTATTATCTTTTAACAGCTACAAAGCATTCAATATGTCGCAGGCAAGAAGGATAACAATTAAAATAAAAGTTAAAATATTATTATAGATATAGTTTTTTTCTAATATGACCGAAGATGTGAAAGCGACCAATAATCCGTAACTTACCCAATCAAAAAGTACATTAATTTTTATTAATTTCCAATTTTTTAATTTGTAAAGTGACATGAAATTTGAATTTGAAAGAGCAGAGGGCCTTGTGAATTTTCTGTAAATCTCTCGAATATTATCAAAAACTATATGCGATCAGGCGTATGTACTCTTACGAATTGCAGCAGTTAGGGCCCGGTTACACGAGCGTTTTTGTACAGCGTTTTTACGGCGTTTTTGACTCTGAAGAAATAGTTGATTAACCTAGTTCATACGTATCCAAGATACGCGACGCTTAAAGTTCTTCTTGAATGTATAGTTATGCATCAAATGAAGTCACAACTACTGACGAAGGCTATAAGTTATAGCCACTATATATTATACAATACAGTGCCAAGGGTTGAAGGTCACCAATTCTTTTTCGAGTTTAATGCATTTTCAAAGAGAAATTAATGAAACTTCCAATTTATATCTACTTTTCTGTCTTCTTGGAGAAATATTGTCCTAGTATTGGGAATATTGGAAGCATTGTCCCAATACTAGCGCAATGTTACCTATAATATCAATCATATTAGTTAAGACTCTCATAATCTTAATTGAATATTAAATGAAAGTAAATAAATTGAGGTACAATACAACAACATTCATAAAGTTAATTCTTTCACTATAAATTTGAAAATATTGATTTAAGCCTTCTGAAAAAAATTGTCTAACCGGTAAGATTTTATAATAGTTGTAGTAAGAGGTGATTGAAGAGAACTAACTCCTAGCTATAGTAACTAATTGGAGTTTTAGTATTGAAATACTGTTCTCAATTTCCGTGGAGTTTTAGTACTAAAATACTGTTCTCAATTTCCGTGGAGTTTTAGTACTAAAATACTGTTCTCAATTTCCGTGGAGTTTTAGTACTAAAATACTGTTCTCAATCTCCGCGGAGCTGTAGTACTAAAATACTGTTCTCAATTTCCGTGGAGTTTTAGTACTAAAATACTGTTCTCAATTTCCGTGGAGTTTTAGTACTAAAATACTGTTCTCAATTTCCGTGGAGTTTTAGTACTAAAATACTGTTCTCAATTTCCGTGGAGTTTTAGTACTAAAATACTGTTCTCAATTTCCGTGGAGTTTTAGTACTAAAATACTGTTCTCAATCTCCGTGGAGCTGTAGTACTAAAATACTGTTCTCAATTTCCGTGGAGTTTTCCATACAATAATAATTGTGACTGAATGTAAATCGAGAGCAGAAGCCAAGTATTTATTAGCTTCATTATTTTGATACACCACAAGTCATAACAATATTAGCCGTCAAAGTACGCACCTTTTTGCCTCGGATCAAATAACAACATTCCTTATGATGTTTTGCACCAACTTTATTATTAAGTGTGTGGTTTATTATTAAGTGTGTGGTTTATTATTAAGTGTGTGGTTTATTATTAAGTGTGTGGTTTATTATTAAATGTGTGGTTTATTATTAAGTGTGTGGTTTATTATTAAATGTGTGGTTTATTATTAAGTGTGTGGTTTATTATTAAATGTGTGGTTTATTATTAAGTGTGTGGTTTATTATTAAGTGTGTGGTTTATTATTAAATGTGTGGTTTATTATTAAGTGTGTGGTTTGTTATTAAGTGTGTGCTTTATTATTAAGTGTGTGGTTTATTATTTGGTGTGTGGTTTATTATTAAGTGTGTGGTTTATTATTAAGTGTGTGGTTTATTATTAAGTGTGTGGTTTATTATTAAGTGTGAGGTTTATTATTAAGTGTGTAGTTTGTTATTAAGTGTGTGGTTTATTATTAAGTGTGTGGTTTATTATTAAGTGTGTGGTTTATTATTAAGTGTGAGGTTTATTATTAAGTGTGTAGTTTGTTATTAAGTGTGTGGTTTATTATTAAGTGTGTAGTTTGTTATTAAGTGTGTGGTTTGTTACTAAGTGTGTGGTTTATTATTAAGTGTGTGGTTTATTATCAAGTGTGTGGTTTGTTACTAAGTGTGTGGTTTATTATTAAGTGTGTGGTTTATTATTAAGTGTGTGGTTTATTATTAAGTGTGTGGTTTATTATTAAGTGTGTGGTTTGTTATTAAGTGTGTGGTTTATTATTAAGTGTGTGGTTTATTATTAAGTGTGTGGTTTGTTATTAAGTGTGTGGTTTATTATTAAGTGTGTGGTTTGTTATTAAGTGTGTGGTTTATTATTAAGTGTGTGGTTTGTTACTAAGTGTGTGGTTTATTATTAAGTGTGTGGTTTATTATTAAGTGTGTGGTTTATTATTAAGTGTGTGGTTTATTATTAAGTGTGTGGTTTGTTATTAAGTGTGTGGTTTATTATTAAGTGTGTGGTTTATCATTAAGTGTGTGGTTTGTTACTAAGTGTGTGGTTTATTATTAAGTGTGTGGTTTATTATTAAGTGTGTGGTTTATTATTAAGTGTGTGGTTTATTATTAAGTGTGTGGTTTATTATTAAATGTGTGGTTTATTATTAAATGTGTGGTTTATTATTAAGTGTGTGGTTTGTTATTAAGTGTGTGCTTTATTATTAAGTGTGTGGTTTATTATTAGGTGTGTGGTTTATTATTAAGTGTGTGGTTTATTATTAAGTGTGTGGTTTATTATTAAGTGTGTGGTTTATTATTAAGTGTGAGGTTTATTATTAAGTGTGTAGTTTGTTATTAAGTGTGTGGTTTATTATTAAGTGTGTGGTTTATTATTAAGTGTGTGGTTTATTATTAAGTGTGAGGTTTATTATTAAGTGTGTAGTTTGTTATTAAGTGTGTGGTTTATTATTAAGTGTGTAGTTTGTTATTAAGTGTGTGGTTTGTTACTAAGTGTGTGGTTTATTATTAAGTGTGTGGTTTATTATTAAGTGTGTGGTTTGTTACTAAGTGTGTGGTTTATTATTAAGTGTGTGGTTTATTATTAAGTGTGTGGTTTATTATTAAGTGTGTGGTTTATTATTAAGTGTGTGGTTTGTTATTAAGTGTGTGGTTTATTATTAAGTGTGTGGTTTATTATTAAGTGTGTGGTTTGTTATTAAGTGTGTGGTTTATTATTAAGTGTGTGGTTTATTATTAAGTGTGTGGTTTATTATTAAGTGTGTGGTTTATTATTAAGTGTGTGGTTTGTTATTAAGTGTGTGGTTTGTTATTAAGTGTGTGGTTTATTATTAAGTGTGTGGTTTGTTATTAAGTGTGTGGTTTATTATTAAGTGTGTGGTTTATTATTTAGTGTGTGGTTTTTTATTAAGTGTGCAGTATATTGCAGGCAATACCAATGGATGATTTATGCACAGTGTGCCTTGCATCGTAAACATAGTAATGCGTAATGCTGTTATTGTGAGAATATTGGGTGTATCTTACGAATCATTGGACGGGTCCACATTTCCGATCATGTTAAAAAAATATTCTGTAACATTTTAACTCGTTATATAAATGTTATATATATTTTACACATAAGATCGAAGAAGTGGATCAATTCGATAAATCGAAATTTACCCGATTTTTATGAATTTTATTTTGTTTCAATATATTAATTATATATTGTTTCAGTATATTAATTAAATATTATTTCAATATATTAAATAAATATTGTTTCATTATATCAATTAAATATTATTTCAATATATTAATTAAATACTGTTTCTATATATTAATTAAATATTGTTTCAATATATTAATTAAATACTGTTTCATCATATCAATTAAATATTATTTCAATATATTAATTAAATACTGTTTCTATATATTAATTAAATATTGTTTCTATATATTAATTAAATATTGTTTCTATATATTAATTAAATACTGTTTCAATATATTAATTAAATACTGTTTCAAACTTTAATTAAATACTGTTTCAAACTTTAATTAAATACTGTTTCAATATATTAATTAAATACTGTTTCATCTTATCAATTGTATATCAATTGTTAATATTATTTTGTTATTAATAATGTTAGCTAAATGTTATATTTATTTTGTTCGTTCAAATATCAATGCTAGTAATAAATATTCTTATTTTTATAACAACTATTAGGTACTTAGCAACTTGCATTATCTAAAAAATTTGAAGATTCATATATAAACTATTTATCGAAAGCTTTACAAGATAATTGAATACAATTTTTTTAAACGAAATCAATTTATTTCTACTTTTTAAAATAATCATACATATACATTATTATTACCAATCACTAATGATGAAATATTTCTTCGATATATATCATCTTCATGAGAAATAACTTTTTCATTATTACCACATATAATAATCTTATAATTTCTTATTAAAGTCAAGAACAATTCCCCTAGAAATCCTTACAACTTTTCCTCCCTTCTTCTGAATGAATTCTCTTTAAGCCAACGCTGCCAAACTTTCATAAAGGTAATATGTGACTAGGTTGGCTTTTTCATGTTGCTGTGAAAGGTGCCTAAGGTGACAACATTCAGCCATCACATCCCACCTTACCGGTGAAGGTGCGCGATCTCTGCCTGCAAATACGCGTAGGATGTGTGTAATGAATGTTTTTTTTTTGAATCAATCAACAACATCCAGGCTGAAGAAAAGTGCTCCAACATCTCTCTTTAATAAGTCACTCGCATGGCTGAGGGTGTTTTAAAATGATCCTAGCTGTGTGATTGCTTAGAACATTTGTGGAGATGTTAATTAGGTAAGGGTGAATGGGAGGTTGAAGGTTAATAGTCTTTAGAAAGGTGTTTAAGTGCTCCGTACGAGAGTATCCGTTCCTGCCGAGAGTTCTATTGAAGATGCCCGCGCGCATGCTCACTGCTATTGATCAACTTGACTTCAGTGTGGATCTTGGTTCCGTCGGGGTAGTGTAGGCATTCTCTTGCCCGTCCTAATCGTCACCGACAAAACATTGATGTGAAGTGGACATTTTTGCGATAGTGGGGCTTGTCGAGAACAGAACATCGATCCTGGTGAATAGGTGGCGGCTATCTCACGAACATTTCTGTCCAAGAGATGAAAATGATTACCATTGACGTGTTCTCTCGACTCAGAATCATTGGAGACTCCTAAGATTATACTCCTAGAAAATGGGAAAATAAGATGTGATACGCCAAAATTATAACTAAATAGCTCGAGTTTTATTTTCATTTGCTTTGTTACTCTATTTTCCTTCAGCTCATTTGTGTCGGATGAAAAACACAAAAGGGGAGTCAAAAATGGTAACTTTTTGACACTCGTTGCTGGTGTCCACAATGCTCACCTTCAGATCCTTTTGTTTGGGATCATCTAAGTGTGCAATTCGCTGCTGCAGTTCACTTCTGCTCCTCTACATCATCAATGATTTAACACGATTGGGAGGCTCAGAGCAGCTCACAGATGAATATGAGAGAGTCACTTGTTCTCTGTCACCTATTCATCTTAAAAATTGTCTTTACACAAACGCAAAAAAATCCGGTTTTCTTCTGTCTGATTTTAAATAACCTGAATTGATTCTAGGCTGCTTCAAACTCTTTGGTTTTGTAAGAACACATCAAATGAATATTTAAAGAAATCGGATACCGAAAAAAGAGACTCTTCATTACCTACAGCATCGGTTTTTTCCTCTCCTTTCCAAATCATATCAAGATCACCGTGAGCAAAGTTTTATAAGTAGCATATTTCTATCGAGGAAGACAGACGAACGGACAAACGGACAGTCAGACAGCATGTACGTCGGTTATGGTGCCGTGTTGTCGTGTTGCCGTCGTGCTGTTGTTGCTGTTGTTGTGTCTTGTGTCGTTGTCACCGCTATACGTCGTTGCCTCTATCAAAATTTTGCTTCCAAAACAGCCTTCGTTGAACTCAAATATCCAGCCGACAGGAGTCTATACACAGGTAGAACGACAGCACATGGAAGGTAGCATCAGCAGTGGTGGTGGGGAAGAACGTTCGAACAACATTTATCGTCCACACAAACATCATAGACCGAACAGAAAATTCGGCGGAGCAAGACATCACCAGGCTAAAAATTACGCCCACATTGCCCCTTATTCCGAAGACAGTTTTTTCAAGAGAAATCCTCTTCCTTCTGACCCAGCAATAAAAACAAATTCACAACAACAGCAGCAACAGAGGAAAGAGAAAAACGACCAACCGAATTCATATCAATTTAAAACAGAATACAGTTTTAATTCTAGATTAGATTTGGAGAAAAAGGAAGATTTCATGCCTGCCAAATCAGACAAACTTCGAAATCAAAACCACGAGAATTTAGAGAGTTTAGAATATACCAAATTTAGTCAAAGTGATAACACTATACTGAATATTAAGCCTACTGAAGGGTTTCCGAATAATAAATTAGATAAAGGTACAGCAACAGAGGGAAATAATTTTCAAATGACTGTATCTGAAACTCCAACGAACATAACCTTCCAGAATTTGAGTCTCCGAGGAAAACCTAAAAAGCTGCTAGGAAACATTCCGATGCTTGTTCCTTTTGAGACGAAAGATATAAAGTACATCAAAGCACCTATATATCCGTGTGAGATCAGAACAATAGGTCAGTCCCAATGTCAAGACCATATCCCCCCACCCACTTGTTGTGACTACAGTGAAGTGATCGATGCGGATTACGAGTTTCTTAGGTCCGGTGGATACAAGATTTACAATAGAACTATCAGTTTTAGCAACACCGATCAATTAGACTGTGATAATTTGCATAGGTTGATCAATGGATCAAATACGCCCAAGTTCTGTGAACTACTGAAAGATCAAAACTGCTGCTCTACAGTGATGAAACTGTCGAATTTAAAAACAATGGTGGACGTCTTGAATGAGCCCCAAGAGAAGCCATTGGTCATTGAAGCTGAGGAAATGTCTTCTTCATCAGTCAACGAATCCACAAGTTTGATTGAAATTGTAACAGATGTTTTTGGGAAGCCAACTGACACAAAAGATCCTCTTTCATCTGATGAAGTGGATGGACAGTGCCTTCGTACTAACAAGCATAACTGTTCATATGAAGTTAATGGGGAGCTGCTGGCTAAAGAGTGTATAAATTTGGCCTCTTTGCCCGAAGATCTGAACACATGCTGTCGCATTAACCACAAAGAGCTTTTCAAGTTCTCCTTGGAGAGCTGCAAGAAATTTCCAATGATGAGACTTATGTGGCCGAAAGCCTTCGAGGAGTCACTTGATGGGTGTTTGACAGTCCGAAATACTCTGTGCAAAGATTCGACTTTTTTAAAAGATGCAGAAAATGAAGGTGATGTACTGACAGGCGAGGGTGACGTGAAACTCAGAGATGAGAGTGAATCAGTTGATATTTGTGTGCAGCAAGGTGCGTTGCGACATCTTCTCGAAAGAGATGCTTTCATCGGAAAAGCCATAGCTCAACATCAGAAAATATTCGAACGATCTGAGTGTTCGGAATCTTTTCTAAATTCATGTGATTCGTGTGAGGTAAGAACTTTAACATCTAACATAATCAATAAATTAAGACCTGTTTTCATGATGTATCTCAATAGAGTATCAAAAAATGTTTTTCTTGTCATCTTTCATTTTTAGTGAATACGAAAAAGAGGATATTGACATATCGTATCTCTTCGCCACCGCTCATAACCATTATCTCGGAATATTCTATTGAATCCTATTGGAAATACTGAAATGTCCTATGATTTATTCCCCAAAATATTAGACTCATCATATGGCATGAAAAATGAACGCGGACGAGACTTTCTGTACCATCTGCTGAGAAAATTTCAAACCTACCATCCTGAACATAATAATGAACTTGGATTGTAAATTAAACAAATTGATAATGTTAATATGTTTATAATAGGTATGCATTTAATTGCAGTAATTAACTTTAATCACTGATTATAATTACTTTTCACTGATAATTAATACTGAATGATATAGATGTGGTTAAAATACCAATACGATCTTTTACAGAAAATTAAACTCCTATTTTGGTGTGAGCTGTACCTACATTTAAAATGAGGATTCTATTCGCTAAGAAGCTTTTTTATGTCTCGGTATATACGCAAAGAAGACATGAATACGGAGAGGGAAATGAATAGACTGTTACTTTATTCATTTAAACAAGAGGGAAATGAATAGACTGTTACTTTATTCATCTAAACAAGAGGGAAATGAATAGACTGTTACTTTATTCATCTTAACAAGAGGGAAATGAATAAACTGTTTCTTTATTCATTTAAACAAGAGAGAAATGAATAGACTGTTACTTTATTCATCTAAACAAGAGGGAAATGAATAAACTGTTACTTTATTCATTCAAACAAGAGGGAAATGAATAGACTGTTACTTTATTCATTTAAACAAGAGGGAAATGAATAAACTGTTACTTTATTCATCTAAACAAGAGGGGAATGAAGAGACTGTTACTTTATTCATTTAAATAAGAGGGAAATGAATAAACTGTTACTTTATTCATTTAAACAAGAGGGAAATGAATAGACTGTTACTTTATTCATCTAAATAAGAGGGAAATGAATAGCCTGTTACTTTATTCATCTAAACAAGAGGGGAATGAAGAGACTGTTACTTTATTCATTTAAATAAGAGGGAAATGAATAAACTGTTACTTTATTCATTTAAACAAGAGGGAAATGAATAGACTGTTACTTTATTCATCTAAATAAGAGGGAAATGAATAGCCTGTTACTTTATTCATCTAAACAAGAGGGAAATGAATAGACTGTTACTTTATTCATCTAAACAAGAGGGAAATGAATAGACTGTTACTTTATTCATCTAAACAAGAGGGAAATGAATAGACTGTTACTCTATTCATTCAAACAAGAGGGAAATGAATAGACTGTTACTTTATTCATCTAAACAAGAGGGAAATGAATAGACTGTTACTTTATTCATCTAAACAAGAGGGAAATGAATAGACAGTTACTTTATTCATTCAAGTAAGAGGGAAATGAATTATGAAATTTCCAATATTGATGTTCAGAAGATGAGTTTTCATTTCTAAAAGAAATAAGTTAATTTTATAAATAAACTAAGGTATGTTTCCACGTTAAAAAACCATTACAATAATAATACTCTTCTCCTCAAACTTCGAAAAGAGTAACCTTATTTATTTTCATAACAGTTTACTTAATTCACATTTCCAGAAGAAAAGATTTAATTTAATTGATTGTAGATATTAAAAAATGGTCTGAGTACATAATGGTAAACTAATAAGATTTGAAAACAATGAGAATTCAGCATCATCACAGTGACTCTTTTCTCTGATAGTACATCATCACAGTGACTCTTTTCTCTGATAGTACATCATCACAGTGACTCTTTTCTCTGATAGTACATCATCACAGTGACTCTTTTCTCTGATAGTACATCATCACAGTGACTCTTTTCTCTGATAGTACATCATCACAGTGACTCTTTTCTCTGATAGTCAATCATCACAGTGACTCTTTTCTCTGATAGTACATCATCACAGTGACTCTTTTCTCTGATAGTACATCATCACAGTGACTCTTTTCTCTGATAGTACATCATCACAGTGACAATTTCCTCTGATAGTACATCATCACAGTGACTCTTTTCTCTGATAGTACATCATCACAGTGACTCTTTCCTCTGATAGTACATCATCACAGTGACTCTTTTCTCTGATAGTACATCATCACAGTGACTCTTTTCTCTGATAGTACATCATCACAGTGACTCTTTTCTCTGATAGTACATCATCACAGTGACTCTTTTCTCTAATAGTACATCATCACAGTGACTCTTTTCTCTGATAGTACATCATCACAGTGACTCTTTTCTCTGATAGTACATCATCACAGTGACTCTTTTCTCTGATAGTACATCATCACAGTGACTCTTTTCTCTGATAGTACATCATCACAGTGACTCTTTTCTCTGATAGTCAATCATCACAGTGACTCTTTTCTCTGATAGTACATCATCACAGTGACTCTTTTCTCTGATAGTACATCATCACAGTGACTCTTTTCTCTGATAGTACATCATCACAGTGACAATTTCCTCTGATAGTACATCATCACAGTGACTCTTTTCTCTGATAGTACATCATCACAGTGACTCTTTCCTCTGATAGTACATCATCACAGTGACTCTTTTCTCTGATAGTACATCATCACAGTGACTCTTTTCTCTGATAGTACATCATCACAGTGACTCTTTTCTCTGATAGTACATCATCACAGTGACTCTTTTCTCTAATAGTACATCATCACAGTGACTCTTTTCTCTGATAGTACATCATCACAGTGACTTTTTTCTCTGATAGTACATCATCACAGTGACTCTTTTCTCTGATAGTACATCATCACAGTGACTCTTTTCTCTGATAGTACATCATCACAGTGACTCTTTCCTCTGATAGTACATCATCACAGTGACTCTTTTCTCTGATAGTACATCATCACAGTGACTCTTTTCTCTGATAGTACATCATCACAGTGACTCTTTTCTCTGATAGTACATCATCACAGTGACTCTTTTCTCTAATAGTACATCATCACAGTGACTCTTTTCTCTGATAGTACATCATCACAGTGACTCTTTTCTCTGATAGTACATCATCACAGTGACTCTTTTCTCTGATAGTACATCATCACAGTGACTCTTTTCTCTGATAGTACATCATCACGGTGACTCTTTTCTCTGATAGTACATCATCACAGTGACTCTTTTCTCTGATAGTACATCATCACAGTGACTCTTTTCTCTGATAGTACATCATCACTGTGACTCTTTTCTCTGATAGTACATCATCACAGTGACTCTTTTCTCTGATAGTACATGATCACAGTGACTCTTTTCTCTGATAGTACATCATCACAGTGACTCTTTTCTCTGATAGTACATCATCACAGTGACACTTTTCTCTGATAGTACATCATCACAGTGACTCTTTTCTCTGATAGTACATCATCACAGTGACTCTTTTATCTGATAGTACATCATCACAGTGACTCTTTTCTCTGATAGTACATCATCACAGTGACTCTTTTCTCTGATAGTACATCATCACAGTGACTCTTTTCTCTAACAGTACATCATCTCAGTTACTTTTTTCTCTGATAGTACATCATCACAGTGACTCTTTTCTCTGATAGTACATCATCACCGTGACTCTTTTCTCTGATAGTACATCATCACAGTGACTCTTTTCTCTGATAGTACATCATCTCAGTGACTCTTTTTTCTAATAGTACATCATCACAGTGACTCTTTTCTCTGATAGTACATCATCACAGTGACTCTTTTCTCTGATAGTACATCATCACAGTGACTCTTTTCTCTGATAGTACATCATCACAGTGACTCTTTTCTCTGATAGTATATCATCACAGTGACTCTTTTCTCTGATAGTACATCATCACAGTGACTCTTTTCTCTGATAGTACATCATCACAGTGACTCTTTTCTCTGATAGTACATCATCACAGTGACTCTTTTCTTTGATAGTTCATCATCACAGTGACTCTTTTCTCTAATAGTACATCATCACAGTGACTCTTTTCTCTGATAGTAC